>JAQGBX010000217.1:0-42723 GCA_034698745.1 Megaphyllum sjaelandicum | reverse complement strand
GCGCCTCATCTGTCATGAGCATGGGATAGTGGGTGTGTTTGTTGTGATATTTTATCACTTTTTAAACTTCTTTTCCACTAAAATAATTAACAATTAATGGAACTACACGAGGGAAAACCCAATGGTATGGCACCGGAGAACGCCGACAAAGCCGCAGAAACGGAGACCAAAATCCCGCTATCCGAGAAAAAACGTTCTGTGGACGTTGACAACTATGACCCAGCGTTCAAATTCGACTATGGTCCCTTGGACATCTGCTGCGTTATTTTTTCTTTAATTACTTACACGGCCGATCAAGTAACCGACATTCTGGTAGCCGTTTATTTCTTTAGTCGGGAGAAGTATTGGTATTTTGCTCTGACCCTTACGTTTGTTGTGGTACCGGCCTTTACGATGACAGTGTTCAGCTTCACTTGGTAAGAATTTTTGGATGCACTTGTTGATGAAAAGTACCGTCTAAATCCTGAAAATGTATTATGTATCATATATTGAACTGCCATTAAATCTGGACACACTTAAATATACTGTACGTAAGTGCAGTTGAAAAGCTTTTTCTCAGAAAAGTAGATTGGATCATGTGTGACGTACCATGCGCAGCTTTAAAATGACTGGACAATAAATTATTTAACATAATAGAAATTGGCTTATTAGGTTATTTGTTGCATGCATTTCATCTAAGTCATATTCTAGTGCCTATCAGCTCGCGATCTTATTTGTGTTTCCAAGCAACCAAGTTTCGTTTCATACATTGCCTTTATATGGTTTATGTAAGGTCAAGACACCTCCTCAAAGAAAGTGTAAGGTGTAGCCTACCGTGGTAGCAGGACGTTTTCACCCCACCAGTTTGACCCTGCCATTTTTACTTAAGGCTCGGCACACTCCATTGGCCAGAGTGGACGGGCTTGACGGTGGAGATATCCCATATTTTCTATGTCATTTATATGGTTTCAGCGCACACAATTGCCTTTTTTAATTAGGTTTTCGTGAGTGCGAAGTGTCGCCGTCCACAATCTCTGTACGTAGCTCAATGGTTTGGTCCGGCCCCTCTGTTGTCGAAATTAATTAAGGTGCAATAACTGCACTTCTAAAACCCAATTCATCCACATTTAGATTGCTTTTATTTATTATACACTCTTAATATGTAGTTTTTATTTAAATAAAATATTGTTCCTTTTAGGTATATCCAAGATTATAAGCAGGATAAACGGCCGCCAGCCTCACGCTGTCAGTGGGTTCTTCGGGCCATTTGCTTATTGTTCCACTTTGGTCCCATTCTCCGGTACAGTAGGTTTTTTTTTGGTAGTAATTAAATTTTACCTCAATATTTGCACATAATTTTGCACCGCGGTGCAATGATTGGCACAAAATCATTGTGGAGAAATAGTGGGAAGGTTGGACAGATCTTAATGGTCAGCCATTTGGAAATTTGAAATGTTGTATCTAGACATATTTAGATAAAATTGCTTGCAAAAACGCAAACATATTTAAGTTTTGACTAAAAAACACTGATTAGCCATGAGTGGTTAATCAGTCATATGGGAATCCAGCATTAGAGATTAACAATGTGATATTCTCCTTTTATTTGTCACCTTCTAGCTACTTTGAATCTCTGATGTATGGCTACCAGAGCAAAAAACACAAAGCAAAGAAGAGGGATTACTTCTATCTCATGATTTATGAAGATACAGACGCTGGGCTTCTGCGCTTGTTCGAGTGTTTCATGGAATCTGCCCCCCAACTGGTTTTGCAGATCTACATTCTGGCCAAAAACGACATTCCAGAAAATGTTGATGACGACTTGAAAAGTAAGAATACATTTTCTTTATATCTTCGACCGTAAGGCTTCGTTGCGGGTGTTTGAAATCTCTCTACAATAGGAAAACTTAAATAAAGGATATGGTACATTTACATGAACTTAGACACGAGTCTTACGCTGCATAGTGGTGCAGTATAAGTGGACTGATACATCATTTTACGCATTTGTTTTCTAAA
Organism: Megaphyllum sjaelandicum; assembly: GCA_034698745.1. Lineage (NCBI taxonomy): Eukaryota > Metazoa > Arthropoda > Diplopoda > Julida > Julidae > Megaphyllum > Megaphyllum sjaelandicum. The sequence continues at coordinate 40,731 of JAQGBX010000217.1, read as the reverse complement.
ACTATTTTTTCAAGGAAATATGATGTTTCTCCGCAAGATTTTGCAACCAGGTTTTCCAACATCTAAACAATATTTCTTGCTAATCGCATAGAAAATTCAAAATGCATTTAGATTAATACATTTCTCATGCTACAATCATTTTTGTTTAATTCATCCACTGGCTTGAGTTTAAAACGAGCTCCCGTTTGACTCTTGGGGAGGTAGGTGACGCTATTAAATTCCCCTGGCGTTGGTATTTAGCCCTGTGTATCCGAAATTTACCAACGTTAAAAGTCGGCAACGGACAAACTTGTTTGTTGTCACATTATCATCCAGCATAGTTCAATTCAATTCAACTCAGTACCCTACAGTCAGCAATTAAATGTCATATGGTAGGGGGGTCAAGCCCATTACCAGTTTTATGCTGCCATTTTTAAGAGTTGTTCTAAGTAAAAAAATGTCATTATCATTGGCCACGCATTTGACTGTGTGCCATATTTGTACTCCAATTTACTAGTTGGTCTGCAGATCATCTCTGTCACCTCTTCTTTGATCTCCCTGTCCTGGGCCCTGGCCTCATATAATCGCAGCCTGCGCTTTTCCTTGGCCGAGAAGATGAAGATGACGTGGATCGGCACTTTCTTTCAGTTCTTCTGGCACTTCTTCAGCATTAGCTCGCGTGTCCTCGCCCTGGCTCTCTTCGCCTCTGTCTACCCATACTACATCTTCATCTTCATTTTCCTCCACTGGAGTCTGATGACTGGCTGGATCTACCTGCAGAAGACCAGCTTTTGCAACCGCCCCTGGGAGGAGTTCTTTTTCGACTTGGTCATGGGCATCATCTACATCTTCTGCTACTTCAATGTCAAAGATGTCCCGACCCGCTACAAGTACACGGCCTACTACATCCTGATCCTGCTGGAGGGCAGTGCTCTCATGGCTCTTTGGTTTGTGTTCTCTGATCCCTACACTTGGTATCACTACCCAGCCCTCATTGGCTTTTATGCCAGCTTTGTGATGGGTTTGATTTTCATGATTGTCTATTATCACTATTTCCATCCATCGATGGTCTACTCTGCCAATAAGATAAGAGCTGACGTACCTGATGGACCCATCGGGGATTATTGCACTCGACAAAATAGTCGACTGTGCTCCCAAAAGCTTGGTCGCATCAAGAATATCGATTTGTAAAGTACAACGATGTGATTGGAACACTATTGGAATAGTTCAACCCACTTAATAACCAAAGACTATGGTTGATTTGTTTAGAGTTTCAGTCAGAGACACTAAAATCAGCGCATATCCCATTTCAAAGCTGCGGCAATGACCTTGCCAATGCTATGATTATGGCAGAAAATTGGAAATCTCACAGAGTTTGTTTTAACATAGAACTGACAAGTTTTGACAGTTTGGACCTTAAACTATGTCCACTCTTTAGAAAACATAGAGGAACTCTTTCTTGCTAATTGTTGCTGGTTGTTTCTGGATACTTAGTCACGTAAACGTACTGGAACATTTTGTCGATACCGAAGCAATTTTTTAGGAACATTTTTACTAAAGTTGCCTCTGTTATCACTCTCTGGAGAATTATTTCCACACACATAAAGGAACAAGAAACAGAATCAGAAAGTTCATCTATGTTTCCTCTATTGTGGACTTAGCTTTATTGGACATTTTTGAGACGAAATGGTAGATACAACGAATGATAGCAAAGAATTCGCTAATGAACTAATGTGAAAGACATATCTAAATAAAAATTATTCCCAAGCCGATTGCTTTACTTTTCTAGATCCACAATTCTTAATCGTGGGATTTTCCACTTATCATCCTCTTAAAATGGTATAGTTCCAACCATGGCATGATAAATTATGGTAACTTATTGTGCATTATGTATTTTGATAATGCACGCATTACACTCGTAGAACTTATCATGACCATTCTTGACCATGACCATGCTGCACTTACAATACATCTTTATATCTAGTGATTAGCTAGCTTATTGGGACGTTTGTTTCATTTTATTTCTGTGTAGTCTGTGAAGTGTTTTTTATTACACAGTATTATTTATGCTTTTTATTTTTTTATTCATATCTATATGGAACTCCCTTGGAAATTCCTATTTTTTTGTTTTTATATTTGATATCGAGCAGTGGTGGTTGACAAGTCAGAGCTCGTTTGCAACGTTTTTATCAGGTATAGTGAAATTACTGGAAATGATTACATAATAATACAAAGATTTTAGTTTATCCATTTTTCTGGAAATCTATTCTCAGCGGGTCCTAAATGTGATTTTTCCCCCCTTGCAACCATATGCAAAAACAAATTGTAAAAATGTAATTTTACAAAATGTGCCTTTGCCATACTTTTTTGCTTAAACTCACCAAAATATCTCGGCCGACTTTAAAAGTTTTAAAGTTTGGAGTCTTACAATTTCAGAGTTTGTCTACCAAGGGTTTTTTTTTTCTTGCTTAAATTAACAATTTAGCAGCTGAGAAAATAAAAATTATCCAATTTCTTCCTTATGCAAGGATCTCCCAAATCCCACCATTGATTTAACGTTTAAATATACTATGCAAGAAAATGGGAATTTGAAACAATGAGTAATTGAACTTTTAAATTGGGAATATATTCCCAAATAAAGAACTGGTGTCCAGGTTTCCTTTAGGTCTAGAAATTTGGGATACTAATCACATTTTTAAGCTCCCGTATTAGGCGGTACATTTAGGCAGTAATTTTTTTAACTTTTATATACATGTACTTGTAACTATGATCATTGTAAATCTGGTTCTTAAAGTTTTTATGTTATATAAGAGAAGACCTGCCATATTTTTCTCTGTGACTTACGTAATTAACTAAGCTAACTCAAATAGATCGTGTGGTGCCATACTAAACATGCATTTCTTGTGTGGGTTGTGCCATATCTATCCTTCCAATGCGCCTTATTCTGGATTATATTATGCAAAACATTATTGTTTGCAGATATCATGCGTAATATTCTATTTTCCACTGCATTTTTGTTAGAGATTATGCTTTCTTTTCTAATTTTTTGCTCAGCATTTCTGCAAAGCTTGATAATACAGTTTCTGCAGCATGAAACTCTTGTTGGATGCACGTTTTCAATTTTCTGATAATTGAATTAATCCATCGTTTTGTAAACTCCGACTTTATTTTTATACACTTGTTTTGATAGGATTAGTGTGCCCCAATTGTGCCTTATGATACTTTTTGTTAAATTTATAACTAAGAAAGTGTCTTGTGATAAAATTTATGCAGTGTATGTGCTCAACTTTAGTAAAAGACAAGCTGGAGTAAAATTGGTCATCTTTCATAGACAACTGTGGATTCTTACAACTAATAATTTTGGAGAAAACTTGTTTTATAATATTTTCCCACTTTGTATAGGTTGATATTTTCTGCAGTTTTGTATTTTGTAGTTGCGAGCAATCTGAATAAAATTACTCCATTGGTATGTCCATGTTTTGGGTATTATCATTCTTTTTCTAGTTAAACTAAAATGACTGCTAATTCTGGCATGAATGGATGAATCAGCAAAAAAAATGGTGAATTGCACCTTTCGTATATACCTCCGGTACAAAAATGGTGAATTACACCTTTCGTTGCACCTCCGTTCGTATCTGAGAGATATATGAAAAACTTTATTTTTCAATGGTTCAACACCATTTAACCTTTTTCTCACTTAAATGGGTGCTTACCAGAAGTTCATGAAGATCCTAAAGTTCCAGCCCGTACCACAGTGCTCTGCTACAACAGAAATCAACAAGTGTCCAGAAAAATGATTGAGACTGGGTGCCAACTGAAACTAACCACAACTGTGATTTGAATCTTTATTTACAAATGTTATATTAAAGTAGCCTATGCTTTTGATTAAAACATAGCATTTAGTTCATTTTTTTCAGTAGTATTGTTATAAGTTTTTTTTTTAAGTTAAACTAATTTCAATTAAAATCTCAAAAGTGTGAACAGGTTAACACTTTAGTAACACTTGAGTGTTAACCAAGTTCCTCTTCTAAAGTTCTGTTTAAATGATTACACATGCTTATAATTCCTGAAGGACCATAGATGGAGTTTTGTGTTAATATTATATTAGGAAATGTAAGCCATTTATGGGCAATAATTGCATCATTTTTTATCATTGGGAATTTGGTTCGGTTTAAAATTTTTGTAAAAATTTACTTGTGACATCTACAATGAACAATGTTTCCAACAATACTTATTATTTGAAATGTAGAGGAACAGAACAGAGGCCACACCATATCATTCTAATTCGTTGTTTTGGTTACCAGATAATTAACCAAGGCTGCATGCTGTATGACTATTGATGGTCATGCCATGTTGAATGGCATTACGTGTTGAATGGCAGGCTTACCGTATTTTGTTATCAACAAGGTGTGGCTGAGTATCAACGCATAAATAAAAAAAAATGAAATATCTTTAATATCGCAGGTTCCTGTTACGCAGCATTTTCATCTAGATCAGTTATTGTGTTTAAAAAAATATTGTTATACTTTAATTTTATTATTTATTTATAAAAATGATTCACCGAGTGATCGAAAGGTGAACAATTCAAAATTATCTAAATTGTTTCTCAAAATTACTGCATTATTTACCCTTAGTTCCTATATACGGTATATATTTGGTAATTTCTGCAAAGAATAGAAATATTTTTGGTTTTCACTATATATTTAAGGATGACAAATTGGCCTAAATTGAGTAAAATTTGTATTTCAAGTATATTGGAAGAATTATACAAACTTCCTGAAAGTTTGCAAAATTCCAAATAATGCGTTATTTTAATAAAATTAAGTTTTTGTATTATCATTGGATGATTTGTAGATGCAGATTATCCAAAAAATTTGGGTGCTGAATTATCAAAAAAAAATATGAAATCTCACGCTAGTTTTCCGAAATGGATCGATAAATATATTTGCATAAAAATATTAACTTTATCATTTTAATGTTTTCCTTAAAAATGATTGAAAATAAACACACCGAACTAGTTCGGATAAGCTCCTAACTTGTAGAATGAATATCATGTTTAAAATAAGATAACTTTTATTGGATTTTATTTGGTAACATTATTTGAATTAGATGGAACGGGAAGAATTAAAGCGTGTTAAAACTAGCGTAATGTTTGGAAACAAAGCTTCGTGAATTGCATCAGCCCTGATTTTTGTTTGCTTTTCAAAATCAAATATTTGAAACAACGAAGTGTATCCTAGGTAATAAAGCTTCAAACGTGGCAACAATCACGCGAGTCAAAAATATGTTTACGGGTTTATCTTTTCTGTGATTCACTTGGATAAAGGTGTTATTTAATTGGATGAATCTAACATGATTATTTCAGGGTGGTGCAAATTGTTATATTTAATGGTTCAAAATATTTGTATTACTTCCCATACATTCTTATTGAAGGAAAAAAGCTGAGCATAATTGTATGGTTAACCACAAGCTTACAATTTGTGGCATAACCCAAATACGTTAACAATTCTTAGCAAATCTGCAAGTTGCATGTGCTTTACAATTAGATGGTAAAACATTAAGCTACGTCTGGAGGAATCATAAAGGAAATTTTGTTTCTAATTTCTGCAAGTTTCGACGTTATACACATAAATTGTTACTGTACCTACATTGTTTACATGAGTTAATGTTTCCAGAAACAATTGGCATCCAATTAGCTACAGAAAATTCATCTATATTTCTTCCAATGTGGATTTCGGTGGAAGAAACATCGAGGAACTTTTTGTTGCTAATCGGTAGGGCAGTTGTTTCTGGAAACAAATTTTCGTAAACATAATGTATGTAATAAATTTATGTGAAACAATTGTGGCAGTAATTAGTAACGAGAAGCGTTTTCTTTTTGTCCAGTGTGGACATTTTTTAAAATATTTAAACTAGTTTTATTATTTACGAAAATATTACTGTGGATAATGTTTTCAAATGGGACAGCCATTGCCAATTGTTGGTTGTTGTTGGTATTTTTTTTTCCAACATGGAATTAAGTTATATTTGTTAAACTTGTGGAATAAACTTTAAGGTACTTTGATTAACTTGAAATAGATTGATGCATTTTTTTACTAAGTTCACAGTGTCGGTTTTTTTTATATTTGTCATTATCTTTGATTGATTGTAAGATTACAGCCATGACTTTGAAATTTCCAGTTAAGGTAATCTTCAACCTTGTAATATTATTCTGAAGGGAATGATAACTAGTATGTTTGATACATAGGCCTATTGGTAACGAAGAAAAGTTATAGAAAAGTGATTATTTTGGCAAAATTGTTTGCCAAATTATTTTTGATTTGGAATTCGTATTGTTATCTTTGTACTCTTGATAGGTTGCAGAGTAGTATTTATTTGGCTGGAAGTTTGGATAATGTTTTTCACCCGTAGCCTACAGACCCTGAATAGAGTAGTTATGTTAAATGATATCATTCATCACTTTGACAGTATTACTTTAAAAGGTTGGCGTTTGATCAGTTAGTTTAACAATTTTTGATAACACACTTATCATTCGTAGGCCTATTTGACATTCCGAGAATATCTGATCTGATCATATCTTAGCAACCATAGGATATTCTGACACGACGCGACTGTCACAAGACATCTCCAAATGTATACAAACCCTAAGAACCCTAAGATACGTCCACACTGGAGGAAACATTTTGTTGCTTCCATGGTTATTCCTGGAAACATAAACTTATGTAAACATGGAACCTCCTGTCTGTCACACCGAAGCAACTTATTTTAGGAATATTTTACTAAAAGTTCCCTCTGTTTCCACTTCCTGGAACATTTTGTCCACGCCAAGCAACCGAGTGGACTCAGCAACGAGCCGTCCATGCTGAATTAACAACGTACACTCCAAGAAACAGGAATGTTTACTCGTGTTGCTATACATTCTTCGATGTATACCGTTAATTTGTTATGGAAACATAACAAGGAAAACAATAAGGAAATTTCAGCAACATTTAGAACATATTGGAGCAAGTGGAAGGAACGGACAACAAAAATATTAAAAGTTCCTTTATGTTTCCTCCAGTGTGTGCGTAGCTTTCTCTAAATGCATAATTTTGTAGATTTGATCAGGTCCCTCATAATATTCAGAATATTATCAACATTATTGTTAATTGTTAATTACAGTAAATAAATTGGTATAGTTTTATGGTAATTGAGACACCATAAGATACGAACTCATAAGATGTGTTACAAATACTACGTTTATCACAAATTAACTGTCTGCGTTTATTAACAATTTCGCATTTTTTAAGGTACAAATATATTCTTTAAATAGTAATCAAACCCAAACCAAATTGAAGTGACCAACCTAATGACAATGAAAAAAATCATCCAAATGGACTGATAAATTAGACCCAACCAGATCATGGAAATAGATTTGATGAAATACATATGGGTTAAGAAAACTTTAAAAAAGTCCTTACATGTTACAAGTCGTCATTACACTCTCACAAAAAAACTAAATTCATTTTAAATAACCGTCGAGCATGGTCAACGTAAATGTCCGAGTTTTTGTGCGAAACATAAATACACCAGGTTTTACATATAAGGGGGCACAATTTGCCCCCCGTCACATATTTAAAAAACTATTATAAAAAAGTAGTCCTGCTTTTAAACTTCATGTAAAAACTAGAAATTGTATCCACTTTTCCTTGGAATGCACTGCCAAAGGCCAAGGGGTTGATGTTGTGCGAAAATTCTCAACGTGAAATTAGTAAAACTGCAATTAAAAATTGATGAAATTACATATCTTCACAAACTTTATCTGATCTATTGATTGGAAATAATTTTTTTTGGAAACAGTTCAGAATTAAACGACGCGACGTTTAATTTTTTAGGCGGTGGTACTATTTTAACTGTTCGTTAAGTTTTATTATGTCGATATTTGGTGTGTCAAAGGTACTAATTAAAAATTGCTCATCAATTACCGAGGTCGTTCCATAATTAATCGATGTCATCATCAGGATTGCTGCCTAAGATTTCATAGGCGCAGTGAGCCAGATACACGATGCCCGTTGTGATGGCTAAGGCCTGTGAAAAATATAGTTTTATAAAATAAATAACTTGTTATGTAACAGAAATAGACCTACGCCCTCGAAACCTATGATAACATTTCGACATGTTTGCTGAACTTTTCTGTAAACGAACCTGCGGTTATCAGTTTCTATAACACCCTTATCTAGCTAGAGGACTAGCAGTTGGGAGCACTCTGAGTAATCGAGTTAATTCACCTTTGGAAGTCCTTTTTTAGAAGACAGTTGAAAATCATTGAAACTTAGTTGAGTACCTATTATCGGTTATAATAAAATGGTTGGTTCTAAAATGCTGGGTAGTTTTATTCAACTGATTTTATTGAAACAACTTCCCACATTCAAGAACAAGCTTTGGAAATATATTTTAGGAAATGCATTAGATTTCTGTAGCCTAATAAAAATGTTTCCGAAAATGCATTTTGCGGAAATGGATTTTTAGCTTTAAAATACACATGAACGAGTTATTCAGAATATGTATAGTGTGTATACAATGTAGATAACAAAATGTCTATCATGTGTATGTATTTTTTTTTAGTTTTATGTGAGAGAGGTTTTTTTATAAATTTAAAAATGTGCTTTTGAAGTGGTCTCGATGTGCTTATCTTATAATCAGACTATTGTTTTTGCAAATAACGATGACTATTACAGCTTCCTAGCAAAATAAAAGTTGATAAGGGCTGTTAATAAATGGATAAAGTTCAATTATTTGAATAGAAACCGGATGAAACAGATTTTGAATACAGGTCTGATATTCTAACTAATATCGCTTTAGTTTCATTTACTAATCAGGTATTTTATACAATTCAGTTAACATCTAGTCAAAGTCAGTAAATTCTGTTATGGAAATGGTATGGATTATTTTACTAAATCATTCGATTTTAAGATATTACATGCAGAAGAAAAAAAGTAAAATTCAAACTCACCCCAAATGCCTGCGTTGCCGGATAAGACACCCATGTCAAATTTGCTGATGCCAAGGTTACAGCTCCAGATGCAATGTAAAGAGTACATCCAATAACTCCAAGTAACATGTACTACATATGCAAATTTTTATTTTACATCATTTTTTAAAAAAAAAAACTTTAAAAGTTTTCATAAAAAGGAAAATTTGACTCACAAATACGGAGAAGCTAGCTGTCCTCTTGGTAATCAACAAGGTGAGGATGACAATTGGAAGTACGATAAGCGGAAATGCAGTCGTTGTTGTGTATACCAGCCTAGTTCTGACCAAGTATTCTCTTGCATTGCTCTCCAGATAATGGTAGGAGTAGTACCGAATGAAGAGTTGGCAAATTTCAAAATGAACTTCAATACCAAAGGTGACAACACCTAATAACTGAAAAACAAAAAGGCACACAGCTCATTATTCTCGATGCTGAGCAACAATTAACTGTTTGTGAATAATAATTTTGTTTGACTCATTTATAAACATGTCCAGGCTTTCTTGAAGGCCCTTTTTTGTTTTTCTTGCAAGTTGTTGGATATGATCTTTTTGGCAGTCTTTCTCCCTGAACGTAAGCTAACTTTGGAAAACGTTTAATATGTGCTTATAACTTTCGATAAATTTATTTATTGTGTAAAACTTATTAACATCATGAGCGTTCTTTTAATATTTTATCGAAGAGTCTGTATTCTATTGATCAACCTCAAGACTGTCCATGGAAGATTATCTGAGGAAGTCCATGGTTAAGAACGTGGAATTCTTTGATTGTTTCAAGGAAAAGTCATTCATTCTGTAATTTTGCTATCACATTGATCTTGGAAAATTGTCCAAGTAAGTCAGTGATCAATATTGTGGAATTTGTTTTATTATTTCAAGAAATAGACATTGGTTCTTAAATTTTTCTAGTACATTGGCCTTGGAAGATTGCCCAACATTGTCCATGCAAAGTTGCCCAAGATAGTATTAAAGAAGTCCATGGTCAAGATTGTTGAAGTTTTTAATTGCTTCAGTAGATGTTTTATTTTAACATGGATCAGCGTTTTCTAACTTTCTTGCAATTTTCAAAGTTAAAGTAGTGTACATTTTACAATGTATTTTGTGAAGGAGGAAATATTTATCATCAACATGTCCTTTTCCTTTCAAAATGTTCTTGTCTGTATCAAGGAACAAGTATCAAGAACAAGTCCTGAATTTTATTGTAACCTTGAGAATTATCGTATATTTGACAGAATTATCTGCCTTCCAGAATTTGTCAGTTGTCAATTAAGTCTTATCAATGATATCGAAGAACTCGTAATACAGTGCTAACAAAAGTTCGACAATACTACAGACAATGTTTCTCTGTTTAGGACTATAAATTTCCTTCCAAATGTGTTTATTGACTCCAGAAATAATTTATTAGTTTATAATGCTAATATTACCTAATATAGAAACACATCGACGTATTCTTGAAAACCCATGGCACATTTCAACTAATGAAATTCAATGGTCGTCAATGATAAAACATGGAAACACCAGAGTATTCTGAATATTTTTTAAATCTAAATTCTTTTGTTTGACTTACGCTTAAGTGCTGTTTTTTTAATTATGGCTATAGTGACTTTATTATCATACTGTTAACCCTTTCAGTCACCACGTCCCAAAAATGGGACATTTGGTAAAAAAATTATAGCGCCTTAGAAAAAGACGTTTGGTTGCACTGCAATGCTTCAGTGTATAGAGAGATAGCCCCTCTTTCAAATGCAGGCGTGCAGTGCATCCTACTAGCATTTTTTAGGAAATTATAGCATTTTGAAAACATGAAGTCACAAATTCAAGAAATTAGCGGTAAAAGGCCTAAAAACAAAGTTGATTTTAATGAATTTAATATATTTTTAAGTGAATTTTTTTGCAACAATCTAATAAATCACATCCTGTAGAATGAGAAAATGGCATAAAAAAATTTAGTTTTCATAAATTATGCCATTGTTTCGGGATGTTGAAATTTCAATGTGACATTTTCTAAATCAGCAGATGTTCTGTCTTCTGATACAGTATTACGATGTACGGGTTAGGCCTAGGCTACACATTTTGAAGTAACTTGAGATTCGTCTCAACGAGGTTCGACTGCATTGCTAAATTTGAACTGATTTCATTTGATGTTGAATTATGAAAACATTTTTTGCTAAATTTCCGAAATGATCGTTTTTCCTACACAAAATGCTACTTCTTTCAGGTTCTTTTCGGGAAATTTTAGCATTGTTCAAATTCGTTTACTGATTATTTTCTAAATTTATTCAAAAATTATCTCACAAGTTTGCAAAGATAATTTCTGTTAAATTTGTCTACATGACTTCAGCACCTGAAGTTTCTCAACAAAGGTCGTCTCAAGATGCTCCATTTTATATTTTCTTATACATTCCCAAATCAAATCACTCAAAATGCCAATATCGATTATAATATCAAAACCAATTCTTGTACAATGACTGCTTTTTGAGGGCGTTGATCATTGTACAAGAATAGTGTTTGCATTAAAACGGCAAACAGGATATTATTTATTTTCAAAAGATTTATTGACGATCAGGTAGTAAATGCGTTTCCGTGGGAGTCATAATATTATACGAAAACAAATTTATTCATTTTGTTTGCTTTTTGTTAACAGTATTTTGGATTTCTTCATCCTGTTATCGTTCATTGCTATATGTATTTGATAAAGTAGCATAACTTCCCAATTATCTCTTCGATATACATAATAGCTTACATGTACTTTTGGCAACATTTTTTTAAAAATATTTATGAGTTTCAATGAATCCTTAATTGGATTGCATTTAAACAAATCTGAATTTCAAATAATGTTTAAAAAAGTCCCACCTGACATTATTCTAAATATTTTATGAGAATTCAATGTGTAAGATGATTAATTTTAAAACAAGTTCTACCTGACATCATTCTAATAAAATAGTTTAGAATGATGTCAGGTAGCACTGATTTTAAAAAAAAAATCATCATAAATCATCATACACATTGATTTCGAATTAAAAAAATTTTAGAAGAATGTCAGGTAAAACTTTTTATAAAATAAAATCATTGTAAATCTTCATTCACATTGATTTCAAATTAAAAAAAAGTTTAGAATGATGTCAGGTAGGCTTGTTGTTAAAAAAATCCTTTCAATTCTTTTTAAACAAATTTGAATTTCAAATAATGTTTTAAAAAAAGTCCGACCTAGCATCATTCTAAATATCTTATGAGAAATCAATGTGTATGATGATTTTATTTTAAAAACAAGTCCTGCCTTACATCAGTCTAAACTTTTTTATATTAGAGATCAATGTGTATGATGATTTAAAAAATCTCATCTGACATTATTATAAACTTCTGTTTGAAAAATTATGGTGTATGACATCAATCTAAATTTCTTTTTAAAAGAAATCGATGGACTTGTTTATAAAACAAGTCAAACATGACATCATTCGAATATTTTTGACAAATAAAGTATAATACTTATTGTTGATTAAAGTATATTTCATGTATTTAAATTTTTTAAATGTAATATATATTTGAAATATTTTCATGAAATTGTGTTTTTAAAAATATGTGCAAATATAAACCGTCTGTGTAATTTACGAAAGAATTGCTTAAAATTTTGACAAAGGGCGTATTATATAACATTATTTTTTTCCACTTATCATCTCATCGGGTATGTCACACATTTTTCCTTAGACAATGTTATCTTATTGTTATCGGTGTTGTTTAAATATTGGAAGGAACAGCTGATTTGGTGTTCATATAGCAACGACTTGTGTAATAGTTACAACAATGCCATAACGTTTTTTGATACCAGTTCATGCAATGTCCCCATTGCTTAGTTATTAAAATAACAACTTATCGAAATACATCCGAGGATATACTTCATTTTCAGGAAATTTTAAGGAAGACAAAAACTAAAGCAGCCCGAATTTGTTTACGAAAATTACACTGAAAGGTATCAGTTTGATTACTAACCGTTTTCGTCATATCACAAGATGTGTTATCAATATATTCGTGAAGGTTTATCAGCAATTTGGATATATTGAGCTTGGGTGTGTTTTTATTGTTTGGTAATTACTCAAATAGTACCGAAATTGGGCTGCATTGTTCACGCATATTGCAAAGTTGCATTTATTTCAACTATAAGTGTTAAGAATTGTAATATCACAATTTGCTATTTAGTTTGGTTTTTTGTTTGTTTATGAAAGATTAGAAATAGGAAAACTAAAATACTGTATTACTATTATGTAACCGAGTCTTTTGCGTTGTGACTGAAAAAAAGTACTATCTTATCAGAAGAATTTACGAACTAACTGCTAAAATATAACGTACTTTGGTAATCTTTGATTCCAAAATGAAGCTTGCAATATGTCAATTTAAAACACGACTTTTCTGTTATACTGTATAATTCTCCAAAGTTCATTAATCATATCTTCTAAATTGTTGGACATTTCGTATTTTGAATTTTTTTATACATGTATATTAAAACATAAATACCCTATGTCGTTGACATATGATAATAGCAAGAAAGTTTGATTTTTTCCATATCGATTTTTTATTCATATTTCGATATCTAATATTCTCAAAATAATACAGCTCAACGATTTTACCTCGAAAGAAGGTTTCTTATTTTAAAACATTCTAATAAATACTTAAAAGTTAATAAAAAATTTCTTTAGTGACGTAAGCAATCAATTTTCAATTGTAGAATTGATAATAATGAACACGTAGAAACTATTGTTATTGCTGTTATTGTATACTTCCAAATCATTAAACTACTTGTAAGAAATATACTCCAGAAAATAGTATTTTTTCATTACACAATATATTTATTTAGCTATTTAGTGCTCTGTGGAATTTTCAGTTTTAATAAGAAAAAAACACCGGAAGTTATAAGTGCAATTGCCCTAAAATACGAAAAAATAAACTAAACTAAAAAACTAAAAACTATTAATCATTTGATTTTACGTTATTGCGAATTCCAGTTACAGTACTGTATACCCCTAATTTCACACTTTCAAATTCCATTTTTGCAAAATCTACGAAATATTAAACTAGGTGAATTTAATGTTACATAATTTAGAAGCTTTCAACATTTTTCGGTCCTTCAGAAAAAAACTTTCCAGGAGGACTACAGCTATTGAGATATTTTAATATGGCAAACAATACATACTTTTAAAAAATATTGAATTACTGTAGCAGGAAATTCAATAGTTTTTTAGATTGTGTCAAATTGGGATGTTTGAAACTATCGTAAAATTCCATTTACTGACAAATGAATGATATTCTTGGAAGTATTTTGCTTTGTGAATGTGAACCTACTTCTGCATTGTTCTGAAATGTGGGACAAACTGTTCTAAACACTTCATCAAGAAATTAGTTGCACTTACCAATTCCAGTGCCAAAAACACGGAAGAAATTGCTTTGTTCAAGTTCATCCTGGCTTAAATACTGAACGTTTTTAGACAAGATTTTCCTCTGTAGTACCAAAAAAACTGCGACTGGTGGAATCTGCAAACTCCTGTATCGACCACTTGTGGCTCCAAATCAGAATGCTATCGGAAATTTGGCAGGTGGGGCTAGATATATCGAACACAACGATTGCAAAACTGCTATCTGTGCCTGTAGTGATACCATAAAGCACAGTTGCTCCGTGTGTAGAGCGAACTGTAATCTGCTTGAGTCATAGTACGTCACTGATAAGCTACTATAGGGTACGTTCACTACAAACTTTAAAGTCAGCTTTTTAAGGTGGCTTTATAAGAGTGTCGCTTAGTGGTAAGCTTCTGCAATACCACTAAGCGACACTCTTTTAAAGCCACCTGACTTTAAAGTTTGTAGTGAACGTACCCATAGATCGGTAATCAGCAAACAAGCTACAAACAATAAAGGCAAATATTAGTTCTGCATGAAAGACAATTCGGCATTCTATTCACCCAGCCCTGTTCGCTACGATTACGAGTTCAAACCCAGAAAATATTTGGGCGATGATCACATAGGCTGCGCTTTAATGTTTCCATTCGTTTGTTTATACCTTCTTGACAAGTTGACATGGTGAACTTTAGTACCTAAACGTACACTGCATATGGAGAAGACACTTTACTATCATTTCAAATTTGCGATACAATGTTAAAAATAAACAACCAGACATTCTACGAAGGGTGTTCATAAAGGTTCCGCAATCATTTAAAAAACGGCTGTTTTAATGAAATTTGGTAGAGAAGTACATGTAAACATCATCTATTGTTTTAAAAAAAATCATTTTGAGAGATACATTATATTCCCATCGTTCTAACAACTAGTGCATGCCGCTTTAAAAAGACGCAGTCTTCCGGCGTTTAAGGCAAATTAAGCTTCCAACAGACACTGGCCGTCCACTTCTCTGTCACTGTTGTTTGCCCATTTCTGAACGTTTCAATCCACTCATACACCGAACGTTTGGACAGTACTCGGACCTTAAAACATTGCGCACATTTCTGCTGCTGAAATGCCTTAAAAAGTTAAAAACAAGCAACAGTCACTAACTGAGCCACTATCTCCTTGGAGTCTATCTTTGCTTTCGAATTTTAAGCACTTGCAATTTTTTAAGCATATCCTTTAATGTTGAAATATGTTCAGGAATGATGAAAGAATTGGTCATACAAATTTTATTAAATTTTATACAGAATTTTTTTTTAGGATTGAGGAAACTTTATGAACACCCCTCGTAATATTCGGTTTAAAATTAGCACCAACATCTTTGACAGTATTTTCAGTATGCCGGAAAAAAAACTTGCACTATCTGATAAATGCGAATACAATAGGGTCATGAAATGATAAATGCCATTTTTCATGTTTGCCATTAGGCTACATGTGCAGTATCTAATGTAATTCTATTGAAATGTTTTCATTCGCTGCTGCACTTTTGAAATGTCGAATATTGACCTGCTAGCATTATCCGGAAACGGAAATCTGACCCCGAGAATCGCCACCAAGGGACGTCAAAATTTGTTCGCCTAAGCCTATTTCGTATTATCATCACCAGAAGTCAGACAAAACGTGACTTCAACGATGCGAACTTGAGGTTCCCCCACGTCAATGTGGTGCCGCCACTTTTATTGGGGAATTCCCCGTTATAAGATCTTTTTTCATAGTTCGTTTTAACGTTACATTTGAAATTTTACACGAAAATTCGAATTCGAAATTACATGTAACATTCTCTGTCCATAACTTAGGAAGGTAACTGGAAATGTGTTCGTTTTAAACAGAAATTCGTATAAAGCTAGTAACTCTCTTATCTTCTGCGCCCTATTTTCCTGTCATGGCCGACACCCTGATCTATACAACGCTTAAAATTGATTATTTTGTGTGCTTATCACGATTTTGTTTATCTATATGCGCTGTTTCATAGTTTGACAGTGGTACATGGAACGTACTTGGTAAGGTATTGCTGATAAATGCTTCATCAACGAAGTTGTTTTGGAACACCCCGTATTGAAAGTCACTAATCCCGATACTGTATTCGTCATCACGGCATATACAGTAGCTTAACCTGTAACTGAACTTTAATTAAAATTGTCTGATTCAGCATAGTAATCACGACACACCTGCAACTACAAAAATCTGAAACTTCGTCCACACTGAAGGAAACATCGAAATAGGTACTTTTGTTTCTAAATTGTTGACACTAGCTTGTTTATGGATATATAAACGTATGTGAACATACTGGAATATTCTGTCCAGACAGAAGAAACTTATTTTAGAAACATTTTTATTAAAGTTGCCTTTGTTCTGAAGCAACGTCTACACTGAAGGAACCATATAGGAACATTTTGTTGCTAAATGTTATCACTTGTTTATGTACAGTATATACAATAAAAAGGTATTTAAACATACTGAAACATTCTGTCCAGAACGAAGAAAATATTTTTTGGAACATTTTTACTAGTTACCTTTGTTCCCATTATTGGAACATTCTGTCCAGACAGAAGAAACTTATTTTAGGAACAATTTACTGAAGTTGCCTTTGTTCCCACTTACTAGAGCATTCTGTTCACGCCGAAGAAAGATTTTGGGAACATTTTACTAAAGTTGCTGTGTCCCCACTTACTGGAACATTATGTGTCCACAACGAAAAAGCAACTTACATGTAGGCCTACCTGGTAAATTACTTGAAAAAGATTAAATGTTTACTCATGTTGCTAAACTTCCTTCGGCCATTACAGCTTTTTATGCAAACAGGAAACTTAGAGAACGAATAAAAATTTCATAAACTAATTTATATTGTAAATTTCAGAATATGACATTTAGGTCAATTTGGGACATTTAGGTCAATTTGGGACATTTAGGACATTTTAAGTAAAGAATCGTCTGAAATGGATTTATTGTCCTTGTTGTTGTGAAAAAAAATTACGCACTACAATGTGTAACGACTAACGTGTAAGAGCACCTTTAAATTGCCAAATCTATTTAGGATCTACAAATTGCAATCTATTGTATTCCTAGACTGTCTTCTGTTGATAGACGGTCATGTTGAATATGGTCATGGCTACGATGCGCTATTAATCCTTCACTTTCTGAATACTTCGTAAATAAGGTGGATGAGATAAACCACTCCCGTAACAATTGATAAAATCTGTAACAAAAGTATGGTTCAAATTAGTTCTATATATTTTATGTTCCTGCTATTTCGATTATTCTATCACTGCTTATTTTTGTCGGTGGCAAGATTGTGCCGACAATAAATAGTTTGAACAGATACAAATGCATATTCCAAGAAAAACAATTTAATGTTGATAGTGGGTCTAATACGAGGTCTAAACAGCATTTGTTTCCGTGATTACGATTTCTCAAACAATTGAAGCGGTGGGGAAATTGTTAATTTTTTTTTATAAAATTTTAGTGAGTGCAATATGTACAGGTAACGAAAACGTGTATTTTATTTAGAAAATTTTTAGTTTGAGAAAGCATAGCTTAACGGAAGCTTGTAGGTATTAAGGAGCATTTTCGAACACCATGCAACTATTACAGTATTGAATAATTTTACTTAGAAATATGTAATCAATTTTGCATTTGTAAGGACGTTTTGCGCCCAATTAAATTACATGTATTATTAGGTACATGTACTTACTTTCAGCAGTTCACGTGGACTGTAAATACAGTATATTAAACCAGAAATAATTAGTTGATTACATATTCATGTACATATACTTGAATTTCAAGATTCAAGACGTAAAGTACATATTTACCAGTTGAAAGTACTATTTGTCGTACATATACATGTACGAGGCCTTTCATTAATTTTCCAGTGTCTTTCATAAATGCTGATTGGGAAGCTTTGGCCTAACCAAGTACCGTATGTACTTTACTTTTTGAATCTTGAAATTGAAGTATATTTATATGGAATTTAACTGTTCTTTAAGGTAATTCAACTACTGCTTTCTGAATTGCGCCCATGCATGGGCACAAAACGTCTTTACAAATGCAAAATAATTGTGAGTATAATTATTCGAAAAGGTATCCTAGTATACCTACAAGGAAACACATTTAGTATTACATTTTTTATAATTTTTTTCTGTAATAGAAAGATTTATATAAAAAAGAGATAAGATAATGGTAGACCTGATAAAGTAATATTGCAATTAAATGTGCACTTGCATTTGATTAATTAGCCCAAACATTCCCAATTTACATTTGATTTGAATTGAATTAACTTAAATTTATTAAACTTTTTATCCACTGGAGTTCTATCAGATAAGCAGATGGATATGTGGATTTTTAACGTTTTTAAAATCAAACATTTTATCCCAATTCGCACACTTGCTGAATTTTTAAAAAAATATATATCTGTAATGTTAGTGCTAATTAATCTCATTTATGAGCACATTTAATTACAATATTACTTTATCTGCTCTACCATCGCATATTACAAAACTTACTTCAAAGATTAGTTTTCCAGTATTAGACACCCATTCGTCGTTTTTTGGAAAAGTTAAGGAGACGATACCCGTAGCAATGTAGACCACAAAACCCACAAATGCGATTATGATGATCTAAATGATTTAAAAATAAGAAGTTAGTGGCGAGATAAAAAAAATCCTAGTACAGTGAAAATCGATTTTTCTAATAGTACCAATATTTTTGTAAATTGTGTTTTATATCCTGGAGAATTAGTGGTCTTACATGATTCCTAAATTTGTGCTCGGAAAACAAAAGTTTTGTACTCTGAAAAGGTTTAGAATTTTGCCAAATTGTCCACAGGATATGTTGAAAATTTTGCAAATTTCTCCTCTGAATCTGTTGAAAATGTTGAAGATTTTTACTTGAGAAAAAGTGTAAAATGTTGCAAATTTGTTCTCGTGAAAACGTGGAAAAATTTGTAAAGATGACCTCTGAAAAGGTTAATGCTCGATAAAAATGAAAAGTTTGCAAATTTGTACTAGGAAAGTTTGAAAGTTTCCAAATGAACACTGAGCTTTTAAGTTCTCTGACTTTTCCAGATTTTCCAGGACTGGAAGTACCCTGTTTACTGACCCACTTATTGTGTGGGTCTCACACTTATGCGATATTGCGCTCAATTTCCCTTTTACTTTGGCATTTTTTGTATCAAGTGGACGTCCGTATTTGGTCAAACCCCCTCCAAATTGAGTCCTTGACTTAACCTATCCCCTCTACCCTCAATAAGCTTGAGGGCTGACCTTTTTAAATGGCCCCTAATTTAACAAATGACGTCGTCATCCGAATTTCATTGAATGATGTCATCATCAAAAAATTTTATGAATGACGTAATCATCAACAAAACGTGTGAATGACGTCACTAAAATTTGAAGAATGTCATCATCAGAAGCGTACTGGATGACGTAATCAGAATTTTAATTTATTATGTTATTCATTAAAAATGGCCCATTTTTCGGATAGTTAATCGAACATTTTTGTGGACATTTAATGGCACACCTTTCAAACGTTTAGGGTATTTTTTCGTCCATTTAATCGCGCAATGTTTCGTATATTTAATCGCACTATTTTTTTCCCGAACATTTCTTTGAACATTAAATCAAACATTTTACTCAAAGTCAGAAAAATTGGCATTTTCTCGGGCATTAAACGTACATTTTTCGTAAATTTAATCAGGAATTTTTTCGGACATATAAAACGGACATTTAATCAGATGTCTTAAAAATGTACGATTAAATTAATTCGCACATAATGAATGACGTCACCATTCAAGAAATTTCTGATTGACCATATCAGAATTTTAAGTTGATGACGTACGTTATTAGTCAAAATGTCCTAATATTCAGCCATTTTTTTCCGGACATTTTATGAAGGTTTAATCGCGCATACTTTTAAAGATTTAATCGGAGGTGTTTTTTTTTAAATTTATTCGGATATTTTTGAGATTTAATCCGCCAATTTTTTATGGTTTAATGGGACATAATTTTTTGTAAAGATTTAATTGAAAGATCTTATTGGACATTTTTTGAATATTTAATCAGCCATTTTTTTTTAATAAGATTTAATCAGCCATTTTTTTGAGGATTTAATCGGACATTTGTTGAAGATTGAATGAAACTTTTTCTGGACATTTAATCGTATACTCAAAACTCTTATAACTACAAGTTTTTCTTACCAATACTCCGAATCTGGCTTTCTTTCCGCTCACGCATAAGGTTAGGATCAGGGCCAATATGAAGACAGGCATGCCGGTGGTGGTGCCGTAAAGGAGGCGAGCACTTACGAGGTGCCGTCTCATATTTCTTTCCAAATAGTGGTATGAATAGTAGCGTATGAATAGCGTGTTAACTTCGAAGTGGGATTCAATAGCTAAGCAGGCAATTCCTAGTAGCTGTAATGGTATAAAAAATTTCATTTGTTTCCCTTTTTGCCATGTTGTAAAAATAAAGTGTGAAATTGAGCTTTTGCAACAGAGTTTTTAATTTAATCAGTGTTTCCAAACCATATTACCCATGTGGATTGGTAAAAATAGGAAAAAATGTTTTGCTAACCGTTAGAAATATAAACCATTATCAGAGTTCCCCCACAACTTTCGGATTCAACTTACCTGACTTTTCTAGGTTTTTAAACGAATTTCTCTGACTATAGTCACAATGTCAAAATTGACATTTGTAAATGTTACTTTATCCACGATTTCGAAAATTGACACAGAAAAATATAAAAAATATTAAATGTTTTGCAAAAATGTCCTCATGTTAATTTGGAAAACTTTTCAGCATAGGAAAATTTTGAAAATTTGTCCTCGGAAAAGATTGAAAGTTATATGCAGCAAATCTGTCCTCGAAATTAGTTAGAAAAATTTAAAAATTTGAACTTGGAAAAGGTTGGAAATATTGAAAATTGGTTCTCGGAAAACTGGAAAATGTTGCAAGTTTATACTCCGAAACTCTGGAAAATTCTACAAATTTATTTTCCGAATAAGTTGAAAATTTTGAAAATATGTCCTCGGAAAAGGTTGATAATTTTGAAAGACTGTCCTCAAAAAAAGGTTGACAATTTTGCAAGTTTGTTTCTAAAACTTCCTAAGTTTCAGATTACTCTTTTCCAAGTTTATATCACGTACAGTGTGGAAATCCAAAACATCATAAAATGCTCTACCCAGACTTACCAGTTCAATAAATAAGAATATTAGTAGGAATTTGCTGTTGCCAAGAACATGATCACGTTTTTTGTGTCCCCCGCATATGATGCAATCCTCTTGGTCACCTAAGACATACTGCGCACTTCCTTTTCGGATATAATGGAAAGCATTACTGTAGTAAACAATTAAAAGATAAACGCAGCAGTGCAGCCGTATGCAAATTAATTTTTATCATAAACTGCAAACTGATGTTAAACTAATGTAAACGTTGATGCGAGCAACTTTTTAATCGAAAACTGATGTTAAAACTGATCGTGGCAAACTGGTAGTAAACTGAAAATTAATGTTAGACTGACGTTAAACTGCTGGCAAGCTGTTAGTTAACTGAAACCTGATGTTAAACTAATGTAAGCACTTATACAAATAATATTTTAATCAAAAACTAATGTTAAACTAAACGTGACAAACTCGTAGTAAATTAAAAATTATAATGTTAAACTAATGTTAAACTGATCTTGGCAAACTCGTAGCAAACTAAAAATTATAAT
Source organism: Megaphyllum sjaelandicum (assembly GCA_034698745.1). NCBI lineage: Eukaryota > Metazoa > Arthropoda > Diplopoda > Julida > Julidae > Megaphyllum > Megaphyllum sjaelandicum. Next base: position 18,609 of record JAQGBX010000217.1, on the reverse strand, counting down.
GTTAAACTGAAGTTAAGCTGCTAGCAAACTGGCAGTTTACCGAAAACTGATGCAAGTAACTTTTTAATCGAAAACGGATGTTAAACTAATCGTGGCAAACTGGTAGTAAAATGCAAAATAATGTTAAACAGATCATTTAAAACTCGTAATAAGCTGGAAGCTGGTGTTAAACTTTTAGTTAACTGATAACCGCATGAGATTTGTAATTATATTTGAATCAGTTTACATTCGAATAGCCCTATAGGTTGGCTATTCGAGTATTATAAATCAGAAATAATTTATTGATCATATGTTCCATTCAGTTGGGCCCTCCTTCTTGCTATTGTTGGACATGCATCAAGAGATGAGCAGTGGAGCTGGATGCCATATTTTTAAATTATTACCCGTCAATTTTTAAGTGCAATAATACTGTAGAGAACATTCACCTAATCTGAAGTTCGAACCGGACGGCATCGGTCGTACTTCTTCATTCATCATAGGCTTGTCTTCAACGGGTCGAAGCTCAAATTGTGGTACGTACGAATCGGCCACGGAAGGATTTCCAGACATTATTGTTTACCGGAAAATCCCGCGATGTTACCCTCAGGTATTATCCGTGTTTTGTTGAATCCTCCTGTGAAAGTAGGGCGTGGATACGAAATTCTGTATTCCTCCGAAAAATGAATTAAACGTTTACCAACGAAGAACATTGGAACAAATTTTGAATAAGGGCTCGTGCATATATGACGTCACGCACGCGCACTTTTTCCACCCCTTGCGCGAGCCTACTGGAACAGTGCTACTGGGTGCTTTATTTATCGTTTGTTAGGGATTGTTTTTTAAGGAATTTTGCATGATACCAAGGGTGTTTATTAAGTTTCTGCATTCATTTTTTTTAAAAGAAATTTTAATGGCTATAGGGATTTTAACGAAATTTGGTAGAGAAACACATACTGTATAAACGTCATCTATTATTGACAAAAAAAAAATATATTTTGGGAGATGCATTTTTTCCATCGTTTTGGCAGAGGCCGGGTGTATGCCTCACTCAAAAACTTCCAAATCAGCATTTCTGGGAGACACTGCCCCTCACTTCTCTCAGCATCTTTCACAGCTTTCTTTCCATTCATAGACCGAATGTTTGGATATTACTTGAAGATTTTTCAACAGTTTTTGAGGACAATTTGCAAATTTACAACAGTTTTCGAGCACAAATTTGCAAAATCTTTTCTTAATACAAATTTTCAAAGATTTTCTAGAACAAATTTGTAAAAAATTTCACCTGTTTTCGAGTATAAATTTCCAATATATGGAAATATGGAAATTGCACAATTTCCATATTTATTTAGTACAAATTTAATTGCTATCCTTTCAACATTTATCGAATACAAATTTGTAAAATTTTGAATTCAAAAACATTTTCATGCTACCTTTTAACATTTGTCAAAATTTTTCTGTGTTGATTTTTAAAATTTCCAAGCACGAATTTCCCATGTTGATTTTGAAAAACAAAATTACCTTCGTTACTAGTAAATTTTGAAAAATATTGAATATTGTCTTGGGCAGCATTTGCAAGATCCTGGACAACATTGGCATGTCAATTTTGACATGGCCATTGGTCAGGGAATTTTTTTAATATCCTTGAAAAGTCAGGGAAGTTAAAGTTGAAATTTCTGGGGTAACCCTGTTTCTGCTCCTGAAATGCCTTCAAAAGTAAAAAAACGAACAACAAACCGCTACTGAGCTACTATCTCTTCAGAGTCCATCTTTGCTTTCCAACTTATCTTTTAATGTTGTGAATATGTTCAGGAATGATGAAAGAATTTTTTCCAGCAAATTTTATTAAAATCCATACAGTTGGGTTGTTTTTTTAAAAAAAATAATTGCGGTACCCTCATGAACACCCCTAGCTCGTATAACACATATAGCCTGGAAGGTTATTTTAATAGCTTTGATCCCGTACAGTTTTAACAATAATATTAATAGCAACAAACTATTTCACATAGATGTCAAGACGATGGTAACGAGGAGAACCTTTGAGAGGCTTCATTTGGACTTGAATCGCATATACGCGTACCATAGGACGTCCGCCAAAAAAGCAAAACTGAAAATGATGCACATGGCCTGAAAAAATGTAAAAGTAGAAATATTTTTTAAAGTATAAGTGCCCTAAAATATCGTATTGGTCCGAATATTAGCTCCACTTTGAAAACGAATGAAAAACATGGGGCAATTGAATTCTCCGAGGCATACTGTATATTTGGTTTTGAATATACATGTACATGTATATGTATACTGTACCATAGTTACAGTATATCGACCGTATCACGTGAAAGCTTTAAAATGTATAAATCAATTGAAAAGTTCACCTTACTTTTTTGATCGCTATACATAATGTATAGTATAAGAGTGCATGCTCAGTCTGAATTGGATTAAAAACGGTTATACAGATTCGTACTTTCTGACTTCACGACTGCAAAAAGTGCAAACTGCAAAGCTGATCTCTGTTCAGACAAACTTTTTAGATAACACTTTCATCAGTTGTGAAACGCTAATTGGTTAAAAACCAATCAAAGCATTTCTTTTGCACACGTGGCGCAACTGGTAAAAGTGTCATTTGTAAAGCTTCAGTCTGAGTACCTCTTATGTTCCTCTACGTTTGTAAATATGGTAAGTCGACCCATGAATTTAATGATCTATAGGGATACTCAGACAGAAACATTGAGAATTGCCTTTGGTAGTCAGGCAAAATCGCCGCGCTTGGTTTAAATCATTCGTCCAAGGTTATGGCTGCTGTTTGGTGGATGTTTTCCATTTGCACACGTGACTTTCACTGCTAAAGTGCCATTCGTAATGATCTTCTGTCTGAGTAAACCTAGTATTTTAGAATACTTTCATAACCTACCCCCGCTGTTTTTGCTCCAGCTGAATACCAGTGGCTAAAAGTCAATGATCCAGCAATAAGGGCCACCAGAAACCCACAGAATGAAAATAAGGCACACTGAAATTATAAAATATAATTGGTTTCTTATTGGGTTTTTTTTTTGGGGGGGGGGAGGGAGTAGAACTGCTAAACCGTGCTATATCTGCACAATGTGAACAATTCACATACAGGAACATTTCTTTTATTCAAATTTAATTACGTGTAATCCATGCCTAGGTTACTTTCAATAATTGAATGCTAGATTCGGCTTTTCACTACCAAAATTAATATATTTATTTTAGCTCGTCGTCTCGGTCATCAGACCTTCTTCGGAAGCTCTACATGGAAAATTATTAAAATCATAACTGCATGTATAACAAATTTAAGTTCAAAAAGGACATGAAAAGAAAAGCACAATGCTAACATAATAATAGTTACTAACATAGTAGTATACATGTTCATTGAAGAATATTGCAGACCTCAATTTTGATGCAAGCTATGCTATGCTTTATGACCTTTTTTAAATTAAAGTTGTCATACACCTTGTAGCAATGGTTTGCTTTGTAGTAACGAGTGGTGCAACTGCGACACACTCATTGGCTTAAAAAGATTCACTCGAGGTGATCGCTGCTTTCAAACCAATGAATGCATTCCTTTTGCTCACGTGACTTCTCGATTGCCAAAGTACGGTTCGTAAAGCTACTTTCTGAGTTGCACTACACTACAAACAACACTCTGTGAACCTGCTGGTTTATATTTTGTCAACTTGAGAAAGGAGCTGAATGGGACATAATGTCATGAGTATGATCCAGATAATCGTAACCTTAGGAGTGGGTCATAAAAAGGTATGTTCTTATTTTTGACTTATGTGACCCCAGTGTGGTAAAACCTTTGATTTCAAGTTGTCATATACTCACAATCAGGTGATCCGCGAGACCCTCCCCTTCCAGAAAGGAGACCAGTACAATTACTGGCAAAACGACAAAGGGAAAGGCAACTGCTGCGACTTGAGTGAGATTGATTGTTACAGTACCCTCCGAAGATTTCCAACAAAAACTAAAATATAATGCATAGCACACAATTCCGAGCACCTGAAACAAAAATTACATAGCCTTTTAATTAAATAGTTTCAACATGTGTTAAAATGACCGACATTTCGGAGTTCGTATAAATCGAGTAACTTCTTCTTAATGAGGTACGTTCCACTGAATATACTACTGACAACTGAAATACTAAATGGATAACTATTAAAATAGTTTTGTTAGCCTAGCTACATGTAACTTGTTTGTAGACGTGCTTGTTTCTTGAACGGGGAATGGAAGTGAGTTCGTGATATCCGAAATTCGTATAAATCGAGTTCTTCTTAATGAGATTCCTGTCATTCCACTGAATACCCTACTGAAATATTAGCTTGAGTAACAGTAATAGTTTTGGTACATACATGTATACACATTTTGGTTGCACATTGACTTGCATTGTGGACATTTAATTTTGTTTCCCGAATGATCGGGAACTCGAAAATCCGATCGTTTTAGCCGAAAATTCGTAATATCCGAATTTACAGTTCGCCTTAAATGAAGTAATTAACATTATTCGTCCATACCCTAGAACGGGGAATGGAAATGAGTTTGTGCTATCAGAAATTCGTGTAAATCGAGTTCTTCGCAATTATGTTACACAAAATGCTACTGAAATACTAATTACTTTGATAACTATTAAATAGTTTTGCTACATGTATGTTGTTTCTATACGTACAAAGCTTGGTTACACATTGTCACATTGACATAATACCTAGCCTTACTCAGGAAATGCCGTAGCTTAATTCACGTACATGCATGAAAAATGTAGACGTAGATCCGGCTGGCGACGCATGCGCATGAAGCATTTTTGACTCTACGTTATCTAATAAATAATGGACAATTATACCTTAATTAGGCCTACTGAATATACTGTATAATATCAAAATACATATCATATTTTACATATGGCATGTGAAACACATGTACAGTATATACATTTACATGTAATATGTAGCAAACAATGTTCTTTACATGAATCAAACAATTTTTTTCTTGCAGTGTTTTTGTCAAACAATGTTTTCAGCGTATAGAGCAAGAAAGTGTTAGTGCGCATGCGCCGCAAGACAACTTTATCTACATTTATATTTTCCATCTAGTGAAGCTTTGACATTTTGCGAAAATACGAATATTTGCATATTTACGAATTGTAAATTGCAATTGATATTTAAACATATCTCGCAGTATACACTGTACGTGTAGTTTGGAAACATCTTCCTAACTCAGTTTAGACGTTCATTTGTTATGTTTTCAATTGTATTATTAGATTATCTATTGATTAATACTTGTTTGGTAATAGAACAAGCACACCAAAACTTTCATTTTTTGGCGATGTAAGCTAAGCAATTTGACAAAAACAAACATTTCAATTGATTATTTAAAAGCAGTTCAAATATACTTACAAATTGAAGAATCTTCAGCCACAGAAAAGGTTTGCGCAACTCCACCATAGCCATTTTTATGGTGAATTAAATTATTAGCAATAAAGGTATGGCTTACGAGACTGTGCGACACAAAAATTTTATATATCTGTTTCAAAATAGTACCATTTTCTAATTAGGTTACGTCAATGAATGTAACACTTTATCTTATCAAAAAAATAGACAAACAAGCGTCTGCCAAACTGGTAAGCAAGGCAACCATGAGTTTCCTGATAAGGGTTGATGCATCATCAGGCACGCATGTTTTAGTAATAAAACTAATTTGGGTCTGTTGGATTTACATATCAAATGAATCTGATCTATAGGTTTAGAATCAATAGGTTTGCAAAATTGACCAACGAAAATGTGGCGATTTAAAAGGATTGCACATTGAAGTTATTCTTTTTTCAAGGGGGAGGGAGACAGGGACTTTCAACCTCTTCAAACTCAATTTATGAATTATATAGTTATAATTAATATTATTATTTGTTAAAAAAATTATATGGACCAATCACTCCGAGAATTCCTTCCCTCCCCCCCCCCTCCTCATTCCTCGCTTCCTTTTCGGGACGAAGTATATAGCAATAGTTAGAGCTTTTGCACAATATTGCAAAATTGAACAATAAAGACATGGATAATTTTGAAAAATGGAACAATAAAAACGTGGATAATTGTGCTAAATTAATCGATTTAGGAAAATTTGAAAAATAGAATTGTTCAGAAACAGATGAACGAAAAATGGAAGATTAGAAAACTTAATAAAAATTTTACAAGAGCAATGAAAATCTTGAATGTTGTTGGATATAAAAGTCAGTTTCACCGAATTTTACTTTAAAAAGTCAAATTAAAAAATTCAATAATTTTTTGAATTACATTTGTTTGGGTGGGGAAATCTTGGCCCCCAAATCCTGAAGCGGACTGTCATGACTAGACATTTGGTAATTAAGCATTAGTAATTTAATAAAAGTGAATTTTTTAACCATTATTCGCAATATTAAAGTACAAGGGGTGTTCATCAAGTTTCCGCAATCATTTTGTTTTTACAAAAACGGCTGGATGATGAAATTTGTTTAAAAAAATCTCTCATCATTCCTGAACATATTTCAACATTCAAAGATATTTTTAAAAAATTACACGTAGGCTACTTAAAATTCGAAAGCAATGATGCTCTCTGAGGAGTTAGTGGCTCATCGGTCTATTGTTCATTTTTAACTTTTGAAGAAATGTAAGAAGAAATGTGTGAAATGGTCCAAGTAATGTCCAAACGTTCGTTCTATGAGTGAATTGAAAACTTCCGAAATGGACTTAATTCATACAAAACTGTGAAAGATGCTCAGAAATGCATGCCAGAACGATGGAAAAAACGTATTTCAAAAAATGGATTTTTTTTAATATTACATGAAATTTACATATACAGTATCTCTGTATATAAGTTATTCTGTGTATAAGTTTTTTTTTTTTTTAATGATTGCGGAAACGTAATGATCACCCCTTGAAATTTTTAGGTACAAATTTCACAATCGATGAACTTTTATTTCACTTTTTATATAGTTAATGTGATATTTTATTACAGTTTATTTATGGTATAACAATTTGCACAATACTTGCGATGAAACGTCAAGAAAGTTGTAGTTTTTACATTTTATGCTGGCGGATTTTCTCCTGGGGAATGGGGATGCTTGAACTATTCCGAAATTCTTTATTCAGTTCGTTTGGATCACAAGAATTTCATGACTGGCATTTACTAAATGTTCAATGACGTCACTTCAATCTTCCATAAACATACAATATAAGATCCGCGAGAAATGTAACGCTGTAAATGATGCTGACGACCTAAAAATACAGAATTATGACGGTATTATCACTTTTTTAGAAAATCATTATTCCCCAGATTAGATTGAGACGTTGTACAAGAGAAAATTTAGGATAATTTTTAATACAAAATATTGGTATTTCCATTACTCCAAACCATTAAAATGTCATGTATATTTTTCAATGCAATAATTGGTTTAGTAAGTTTAATCAGTTTCTTAAAATCGCAGCTTTTTACCCCAACTTACCCCAGCTGCTTTGACACCACTGTTATCACCGGCATCGCTAAACGTTATTGATCCACCAACAAGAGCCACCAAAAATCCACAGAATGAAAACAAAGCGCACTGCAATTACAAGAAATTGTCATGGAACAACGAGTATGTTTACAGTATTAATGTTGGTATATACTACAAATCTTCAGTATACGGATACAAATTTATGTTAGTTCGAACTCATGTCCAGTCACCGTCCTAGGGCATGGACGAATAACGACAAATTCTTCGTTCGAGACGAATTCCGAATTCGGCGATATTACACATTTTCGGCTAAAACGAATGAATTTTCGAGTTCCCGAGCATTCGCGCAATGTTTCGAACTTTAGAATAACATGAAAAAAGTTACGTTATCACGGAGCATTCGTCGATAAACGTTACCAGCACCTTCCCATTCGTAGACCTTCCCATGCCTCGACCCTTGACATTCGTCCTAACAAGATTCTATTAATTGGTGTCGAGCACTTTAATTAATTATAGACACCAAAAGATGCATGTTCTAAAGAAAGGGGTGTAAACATACAAGTGTAGTTTTTCCTATGAATTGTTGTATTGAGGAAAAGTGTACTCACGATTAAATGTTCTGCGAGGCCGTCGCCTTGTATGAAAGCTACCATAACGATGACCGGTAATACGACAAAGGGAAAGGCAACTCCGGCCACTTGGGTGATATTGGTCTTTACAACAATTGTTCCCCAATGTTGACCACCCCAGTAGTAGTGGAAATACAGCGAGTAGCAGATAATCCCAACAACCTTTAAAATAGCTGGATTAGATGTGGGAAAGGTTTTCATACAAAATAACAAGTATACTTGATCATGCATTATGTAATGCATTATTTAGGTGACGTTTTTCTGATACATAAAAATCACAAGAACACAAAAATTACTCCCGACTTCAACTATAAGCTATTTCCTCAAACTATGCATAATGCCAATCTACTTTGAATGATGTGTGATAGCATAAAGTATACTGAAGTACAGCTTAAAATAGGAGGGGTGGGGTGTTTATAAAGTTTCCACAATCATTTAAACAAAAAAGCTGTATGGATTTTAATGAAATTAGGCAGAGAAATACATGTAAACTTATATTATTCAAAAAAATTTCATTTGGGAAGATGCAATTTTCCATCGTTCTTTCAGCGAGTGTAGGCTATGCCTCGCTCAAAAAAATGTGGTCTGTATATACGAAGCCAAAGCGTCCAAATCAGTATCTCCGAGCATCTTTCCAATCTGTCTGTCCATTTCTGAATTTTTCATTCCACACATAGACCGAACATTTGGACATTACTTGGACCTTAAACATTTTGCATAGACCACTGCTGAGCCACTATCTCCTCGGAGTCCTTCTTTGATTTAGAATTTTAAGCAATGGAAGAATTTCTCCAACAAATTTCACTAATATCCATACAGCCGTATTTAATAAACCACCCTCGTACTTAAGTAGGACCTACAGCCTAACATATATTGGATCTTGCAAACATGTTATTTGAAAACGTGTAATATGTACAGTAGAATGGATAAAAACACTTTGTAATCGATCTATTACGTAAGAATATTTCAGTTTTGTCTTTCATTTATTTTACGAAACATGTAAAAATGGAAATAATTTAAATTCATGTTTTGGTAATAGATTTTTTTAAATGTCCATAAATAAACATTTGAAAAATAAACGTGTTTGAAATGGGTAAAGAGAATGATAGAAATTTTCAAAATGTTCTATTCGAAAGGAAAATAAAAATATACTTACAAATTGAAGGATCTTAAGCCAAATGAAGGGTCTTCCAAGTTCCACTCTAGCCATTATGCAAATTCAAAAATCGTATTTGAACAAAACATAAAAATAATAAATTTCTGACTTTGTTGGATTTCAATTCCACTTGTGCCGTTTGCTACGGAATAATGTTTTTTTGGCAGTTTTCAGTTTTCTCTGGCCGTAATTTAAAATCCTTGCTTATGTTATTAACAAATTTCTTAAAGTATAACTGTGCTAATGCGACGATGGATGGATCCAGTTTCGTAATCTTCACAGCAAAGAAATGTATCCTAATTTTCTGTAAAAGATATGGCGTATTGTTGGTATTTTTGAGAGGGTGCATGAGGAAACAATTTTTTTCCTAGATTATATTCTGACACATTTTGATAGATATGCAGATTGGAAAATTCCTTTTAATAAATGCCAAAATCAGTGGAAATACAGCCTAATTATATACTGTACACGGAATCATGTTAAAGATTCAAATTTTTATTTATTTTAACAAAAAGCTTTAGGAATCATGTTTCTGAAAATTTAATGCACTTTTTAAGAAAATACTCAAGTCCCTGAACCTACTTCCCAGTAGGGTACCTAGAAACATTTACTGTGATGAAGGGAGGGAGGGGCCGGGGGAAGTATGTCCACCAATTAACCCCTGCCAACTTAAAATATTTTAAACCTTAATTTTTCTTAAGTATTAAAAGCAATATGTACATGTATATATAAATCTCGCGTGACTGCATGTGTAAAGCTTGGATGCAATTTCAATGATCGTTTTTTTTTTGGTCCCCGATTTATTTTAATTCATGAATTAAAATTAACGAAATTACAATTAAATATATTGATTTTTGTTAATTCATGAATTAACAAAACTCAAGGTCAAGATAATTTACGAAAACGATCAATGAATTAAATCGAAATACTTAATTATTTCAAGAAATTAGAAGATATGAAATTAAGCAATACATATACAAGTAAATCGAGAGTATAGCATGCATACTGTGTGTAAAGCCTAGAGGCAATTTTAGTGATCGTTTTTTGGATGACATGGTACCAATTATTTTAATTCATGAATATTTAATGAAATTACATTTAAATATATTGATTTTTGTTAATTCATGTATTAACAAAACCAAGGGACAAGATAAATCAATAATTTAAAAAATAATAGGTACTACAAACATAATAATATTTTTACTTACCAAATTGTTTGTCCACCTTAATGTTTGCGATTGGCGATGTCACCACAGGCACGTCTGGATGTCACTTTCAACACGTCAAGTTCAAATTCAAAAAAGAGCAACCAGCACTGTGCTAACAGTCCCCAGAGTATTCGTTTCTTTGTTTTTTTTTTGCGAACTTGGACTGGGCCATTCCTATGGTAGTTAGTCCAACTACTTTTTACGAAAAAGGGGAGAAGGTGAAGGGAGAAGGTTAGTGAACGCTTCCGTTTAGTCGTTCGTTCATGAACGAGAACGACCAACACTTAAATTGGTTTGTCAGGCGGGGCATACGTCATTCAAACGATGATTGTGGAACAAATCTATTTAAAAATAACCCGGCATTTTTGAAATTGAGAAAAATTTGTTCAGTAATCATTGTTTGAATAACAATCAATGCTGGATGCCGCCCCGTCTGACAGTGACAGACCAATTTAGTGTTCAATGGGTCGTTCTCGTCCCAAACGGAAGCGTTCACTAACGTCCTGTCACCTACAGTCTGTTGGTGTGCACACAAGTTGAAACCTGTCAATTATGAAACAAAATTTTGGGGGGGTGGGAGAAGTCAGTCATCTGGGGTGGTTCTAGGCAATATGGTCTTCGAATCAATTTGAAATTCAAATTCTATAATTTACGAGACCATGATCTAGTTCAGAATAACCTAAGGAAATCCAAATTCAATAATATTTGTACTTTGAAACAATAATTTGAGGGGGAGAAGGGCTGATATTCGGACATAAACCAGTGGCGTAGATACATTATTTTGGGGGAAGTGGTGGGAAGGGGGGGGGGGTTCGGGAAGTAAGGTTTAACCCCTTAAAACTCGAAGTATGAAAACAATAATTGAAATTATTGTTATACCTGTACAGGTGTATAATAAAATATTAAAATGTATTCCAAAATCTATTAATATTTTGTATTTATTCATGTATACAGTATGGTATAAAAAATAATTGTCTGCGTTTACACTTGCATACTTGATCGATAAAAAGATGGAAAATGCGACTAAATTGTTCAATGACAACGTGGACGATTTTGCAAAATTGACCAATGAAAACTGGGCGTAGTTTTAAAAATTAAGTATTGAAAACGTGGACAACTTAAAGAAATCGCACATTTAAAACTAGAACAATTTTCAAAATTGACAAATAAAAAATATATCGATGAACAAAAACGTTGAAATTTTTGCGAAATTAAAGATTGAAAACCGAATATTTTTTTAAAAAGTGATCATCGAAAATGGGCAAAATTCATTATTGAAAACGTGGTAGTTTTGAAAAATTGAAAACTGGAAAATTCTGCAAAACGGATCAATGAAAATTTGGATACAGATACAGATACTTTCTAAAATTAAATATTGAAAACGTGGACAATTTTAAAAATTGCACAAAAGCAACCAACATCTTGAATGTTTTTCGATGTTAAAGTCAGTTTCATCGAATTTCACTTAAAAAAAAGTCAAATTTAAAAACCATTAAATTCAAAAATTCAGTAACTATTTGAACTCCCATCCCCCTTGCCACTTACTAATGCAAGGGTAATGGTGCTCTATTGGATTTAGGATAAAATAAGTCAATTTAATATTTATTAAAAAAATTATATGGACCCATCACGCCGCTCCCCTCCTTCCCTCATCCCGGGACTCTATAATCTAGAGCTCTGTCACCCTTAGCAATGAATCGCAACATCGACGTTGACCGCTGGCGTAAAAACAATACTGTGGCAAATATTTCATGTACTTCAAAATGGCTGACTTGGGCGGGGCCAGCCTACGTCATCTGCTTGTGAAAACTATCTTTATAAACAGGTCTTGATGTCTAATATTATTCATCAGTGTTAAACAAGTGACAATGCTTACTATATAGTTGGTACAACTTTATTTCCATGTACAGTACAGATACTTATCAACACCATTTTGTATGAAAGAATTATTAAATAAGTTTAATTGATAAATGTTTTAAAATCCTATGAACGCCATGAGAAAATCAGCCAGCTTGAAAGTAAAATTGAAAGAAGCGCCATCAGCAATCATTCTGCAAGTTATACACAGCATGGAACCAAAGAGTGTGGAAATTAAGCTTTAATAATACAATAAAAGTGAATTTGTTCAGCCATTTATTCGTAACATTAAAGTTCGAGGGGAGATCGTTAAGTTTCCGTAATCATTTTTATACGAAAATGCTGCGTGGATTTTAGTGAAATTTGTGGGAAAAATTCTTTCATCATTCATGAACTTTAAAATATATGTTTCAGATTAAAATTCGAAAGCAAAAATAGATTTTTAGGAGGTAGTGGCTCAGCAGCGGTCTGTTGTTCGTTTTTTGTTTTTGTTTTTACTTTTGAAGGTATTTCAAGAGCAGAATTTTAAATGAGTGAAATGTTTAAGGTATGAGTAATGTCCAAACGTTCGATCTAGGAGTGGATTGAAAAGTTAAAAAATGGACAGACAACGGTGAAAGATGCTCAGAGACTGAGAGAAATACACTCGCTTCTACAATGTAGACAGCGGTTTTTTCAAATGATTGAGGGAACTTAATCAACACCCCTCGAAATTTTTTTATTAAAATTTTTATTTCACTTTTTAAACAGTTTACGGTAAATACGGAATTAAGCGCCCCGGCGCTTATTTGCGAATTCCGGGGAACCCCCCGGTGATAATTAAAGGCAGGCGGCTATTGCGGGTCCGGCGCTTAATTCCTTATTTACGGTACGTGATATTTTTTTAAGTTTATTTATGGTTAAAAAAAAAAGTGCGCAATTTTTGCCAAGTTTTATTACAGTAAATGAAAATTCAATTGATTGCGATTGTTTCAAATTTATTGTTCAAAAATGTGCATTGTTTTTACAAAAAAATAACTTTTTATGCTGGAGGATTTTCTCCTGGAGATTCTTGAAATATTCAGAAGTTCTTGATTCAGTTTGTTTCTATCACAAGAATTTCATGACTGGCCTTTTCTAAGTGGTCAATTACGTGGCTTGAATCTTCCATATGCATACCATAAAAGATCCGCCAGAAATATAAAGCTGTAAATAATGCTGAAGGCCTAAAAATACAGAATTATGACAGGTTTATAAATTTTTTTTAGAAAATCATTATTCCCCAGATTAGATTGTGACGTTTTACATTGGTATTTTAATTACCAATTCTGCAAAATTGCAGTATTTCATATGAAGCAATTTTCAACTTACCCCAGCTGCTTTGATACCACTGTTATTTCCTGCATCGCTAACCGTTACTGATCCACCAACAAGAGCCACCAGAAATCCACAGAATGAAAACAAAGCGCACTGGAATTACAAAATGAAATAATCATGGAGCAACGAGACATGTGTACGGTATTTTCAGTAAGCATGTATACGCATATCTTCGGTATACGCATGCTGAGTATACGAATACAAATTTCTGTTAGTACGAACACATTTCCAGTCACCGTCCTTAGGCGTTCTAGGGCCTGGCGGCATGGACGAATAAGGATAAACTGCTCGTTGAAGACGAATTCCAAATTCGGCTATTACAAATTTTCGGCTAAAACGACCGAATTTTCGAGTTCGAGAGCACTCGCGCAATGTTTTTGTTAAAACTAACTTTAAACAATAAATGAAAAAAGGTACGTTATCAGGGATTTCCCCGAAAAAAGTTGCAGCATCTTCCCATTAATATACCTGGGGTAATAATTGGATTTCATCGAAACTTAGAAACATAATCGAGTTTCGTCTTAACAAGGTTCGATTTGAATTAAACGCATGCACATATACAGTAATTGACCAATTGGGTTTTTATGAGATTTCATAATCTCGGCTAGGAAAATTCCGAATCCTAATATTACGAATTTTTTGCTAAAGTGAATGAAGTATTGTTGAAAAGCGTACTCACGATTAAATGATCTGCGAGTCCTTCGCCTTGTAAAAATGATACCAGAAGGATGACTGGTAATACGACAAAGGGAAAGGCAACTCCGGCTACTTGCGTGATATTGGTCTTGACAACAATTGTTCCCATATATTGGCCACCCCAGTAGTAGTGGAAATACAGGGCGTAGCAGATGATACCCACCACCTGTAAAATATATATAGCTGTATTAGATGTGGGAAAGGTTTTCATTGAAAATAACACTTATACTATATATATATAGCTGTGTAACATTATTTACGTGAGTGTAACGTGACGTTTTCTGATACACAAAAATTGAAGCACACTCACTCCCGACCTCAACTATGAACTATTGTCTTGAACTATGACATTTTATTTATGATGATGTAGAGTATGTCGTATGTGATGCACTAATGATGTACAGTATAATAGCTTAAATACTGTATACTCAAATACAGCTTAGATATATGAATTCTCGAAAACATGTTATTAATCTGTTATCCAAAAAAGTGTAATATATACTGTACTTTATAATCGAACTATTACGTATTTTTCATATAATATTTAAATTTCTACCCTAAAATGATTGGAAATGTATTGGGATATACAGTATACATGTATAACGAAATAAGTTTTCAAATATAAATATATACGTATACAATTGTAGTGTATATACATGTAGTGTTTAGATATACAGTATACAATTTATACATACATGTATATTGAAAAATCTAAAGATTACTTATAACTTTTGGAAATTGATTCCGTGTTTAACGTTGGGGCCTATATACTAAAAATGGCTCAGTATAATGAGGCAGACGGGAATTTATCTTTATTTTTAAAATATTGTTAAACGAAATTTTTAAATTTCGTCAATTAGGTGTTTTGTTTCACCATAATAATAATAATAATAATAATAATAATAATAATAATAATTTTATTCACGAACTAAAATTTCATATTCCCCTTTTAACGAATTGAAAAATGGTTGTTGTTAGCGATATTTTTAGAAACTCAAACATCTATAAATACTGTATAAAGAAGACATGTGTGTGGGTATGTATGTATGTATATGGCAGGTAAATCCGATGTAGCGATTAATCTTTAACAAAATGTCCGATTAATCCGATTAACAAATTATGTCTGATTAATCTTTAACAAGAATGTCATCGTAAGAAGTGACGTCATCAGAATTTTAGTAACGGCCCGGGAAATGCCGGATTTTCAGCATTATGGTTTAAATTACATGTAATCAGGTTACAATAATGCATAATTAATATACCCGGACAAAGCCGGTTTTTCCGGCTAGTATTTGTAACATGCGTGTAAAGGTGAATGCAAATTGCATTCCAATTTATTTAGGAACACTCTATTATCTCTAAACGTCTTTAAAACCACGATTATAGGCTATAATAGGGGTACAATAATATGAATACGGTATACTTTTGGATAGCCAACTCAAGCAGAAACTTAATAACACTCGTGTAACACGGATGTAGAATGTAATGTATTCATTGATTAAAAAAAAAACACCGATGTTGAGTGATTTTTTTCAAACCAATGAGAGTGTACATTTGTTTCAAGTGACTTCATGGCTGCCAAAATACGATTCGTAAAGCTTCTGACTGAGTATACCTGATGTTAGTCGCATTTTCTTTTAGATTTTATGTAGAAAAGCCTTAAACACCGCAGCGCCGCCCTGTTGGTTGAAGTAATATCACTAAGATAAAGCCACGATATTAACTAGTGATACCAAATCGTCAAAGCTGAACAGAGTAACTTGTATCTTATTGGCTTCCATGTGTCGTCAAAGCTGAACAGGGTAACACCTGTATCTTATTGGCTTTCATGTTTATGGTAATTAATGAGCGCGCGCCATTGAAGGCCGCGTGCTTTAGAATACAGGTGAGTGACACGTTGCTTACGATTCGTTTACAAGCGCAGGGCTTGGCTGATGGCGAGTTGATATTGAAGATGTAGCTTCAACCGACATGTAGGGCGGCGCTGCAGTCTTTTTCGCACCAAAACATCAAAGTGCCGATACGGAGTGCACCTACTTATATTACGTACATGTATATATATATACCGTGGTTAAATTCTCACTCTCAGCTTCGCGTGCTATGTTCGAAAAATGCCTTCTAATTGTAGGCTACTCATGCCCGGAAATGTTTTTGGGAGGGACGGGCGGACTTTTTTTTATTTATTTTTGGTACTTACGGGTTTTGCGTGACTATATAGTTAAAGCGTCACCATGTGACGACAAGGAGAATAAAAATTGGAAGTCGCATAGTGGCGCTTTAACTAGTCACGCAAAACCCGTAAGTACCGATGGTTTTTTTTTAATTTGCTTAGGTTTAGGACATACAATAATATAGGTTATATAAGTTGGGCATCGCCTTTAGCAATTGTTGATTGTCATCATGTTTGCAAACATCGTAAAACACCGAAATCAGTCGTTTTGACATACCAATTTGTGTCACACATTTCCATCTTTTAGAGCAAAAAAAAAAATATATGCAACTGTTGCAGTGTTAGGTTGTTTACTTCCTATAACAGTTCACACAATAGAACAAAATGAAAATATATTTGCAATCATTTCCATTTATTTTACCTTTAAATCTTACAAGCATACCTTCTTATTTACACATTTAATGTTTAAAAATTTACACGTTTAAAAAAACTTTATTCAGAGCTTTTTCCATAATATTTTCTCCGAATGTTTCCTAAGCAGTTTTTCAGAATATTTCTATAGCGCATTTTATCAACTTTAGTAGAAATTGATGATTTCACTTTAAAAAAAACATGTTAAGTCGTATAAAGCGTTTGCTCGACAAATCATGAATATATATTTCTTCTTATTTAATATTAAGAGAACAAATAAAATACCTATTTTTCTACTCGGACACCGTAATAACACGTTGTTGGAATATATGAAATATCATTTTACAGCTCAGGTTTGAAGAACGTTTAAAAATGAAAGTGGGATAACAGCAACGGCCACAGATAGAATTGTATAAACAGACATGTTTGTCACAAAGTTGTTCTGGAAGCATGTTTTGAATGCTTTTTTTAATCTTCAATGTATGTTGAAGCTTTATTGTGTTTAGCTACATACAAGTGTAGAAATAGTGTGTTAACAAGTTACATATTTTTGCCAGTAAATTTGAAATGAATACTGAAAGAACATAAACATTATGTGTTATCGGAAATGATATTTTTCTATTGTTTATTTTTTAGGTCACTGTATTTTATTATCCTACTTCAGACCTATTTTATTTCGATCTGGAGCCATTCTGAATGATTTGGTTTCTTGCGTTATTCACACGTTCAATATAAGCTTTCGAACCAATCTAGAACATGTTCAGAATGTGCTAATCGTGCTTTTTTAAACAAAATTTTAACCCATGGCTTACGAGATATGATGAGTATATTTAAATTTACACTTACATGAGCAAATCATTCTGCAATAATTTTAGTTTAAAACGGCATTCATCCGGGGCCCCCTAACCCAGAGACCTTGGAAATATAGCGTTAATAATAAAATTATAGTAATAAAATTAAAATTTGTGTGCCATATATTCGCAATATTTCAGTAATTGTTATGTAAAAAAATGCACTTTTTTCACTTTTTTAAACTGTTTACGTCATGTTTTCTTACAGAATGAAAAAAGTGCTTAAATATTGCAAATTTACTTTTAGAAATTGACAGTTATATCTCAAAACAAAAATAAAGTTTTATCGTTGTAAATGAAATTGATTGCATTTCTATTCAATTTTTTCCTTTCTATTCTTTACCCTACACTTATAGTAAGTACAAGGTATACATGTATATAGACCATTGGGCGGGGAAGGGGGGGAGAGGAATCATTTTGCAAATTAAGTCCAACTAAGCAGTCTGCAGGGTCATGATGGATCCCAACATCCCAATTACGTTATATTTTCCCGTATACCTGTACCTTATCGAGGAGGATGGGAATGAAAAATGATATTGTAACTGATGGCATTATTAATGAATGTGTACGGCCCTCTATTGGTCATCCATTGGCGTGCGAAATACCATTGTAGGGGGATTTTCAGGATACACTGCCTGGCCATATTTCCTAAGCCCTGCATCTTAGTATCGGGTTGGGCCTGTTTTTGACCTCAAAACTGCATTCATTCATCGCTGCATTGATTCCACCAGATTCTGCAACACTTTTGCATCAAGAGATAACCATTTGGTATGAATAAGTTCCTCCAAAGCAGCTAGGTTTGAAGGCGGTGTGGTCTCCTTGGGA
>JAQGBX010000216.1:0-42897 GCA_034698745.1 Megaphyllum sjaelandicum | reverse complement strand
CAAAAATTAATAATGCATATTAGGTGATAGAGCAAACATTTAAGGTTGCCACACCTGTATACTTAGAAGAGGTCAAGAACCTACTTTCTCCTCAATTCAGAGTAAATGACAAGTAAAAGATATAAGACTCAAAGAACGGGAATATCGATTAGAAGTGAATAAAAAAATTCTTCAAATAAAAAAAAACAGGAATTAAAACCACGAGCACTTCCGGGGTGCACTCACGTATGACCGAGCAAAGACATTTTACGTTAACTAACCTTTTTTGGACTTCGCTTCTTGCAACTGATTCAATTAATTGTGACTTTTGTGAGAGAATTTTGTCGATGGAATGTGAATCTTGTTAATGAAGGAAATGAAAAGGCAGTGTTTTATTACATGAACATGAATATAAACCAAGTTAAAGAACTTGTAAGCTTAGAGCCCTTGAAGGATTTGCTTTATTTTAATAAAAAAAAGTTTTAAAAGGCTTGAAATAATCACTGCATTGGTATGCAGGTGTAACAAACAGGCAATTCGTGTAGGAAGAACAATGTACTTCAAAATTCAGAAAGAGAATATCCAAAGTAAACAACATTAATACGTTTCGATTTTGTTTTTATGATTCCAGCTGCTATTATGGGAAACATGCCACCCATTTTTATAAAAGATATGAATTTAGAAGTAATAAAAGAAGACACACCAGTAGGTAAGAAAATGTTCCATAAAATATATTGGCCTAATCAGGTTTCAAGCGTGAAATCAGCACAAATTGTAAACATTTATTATTGAAACACGTATCTTTATCAACCTGCATACATTTATGCGGTAGCATATGCCAACATTTTATAATAAATAAAAGCAACCATATACAGTATGACAGCTTATAAATTAGTCCACGTTGATGTGCTCTAAATATTGGAAAATATTAAAAAATGTGAAACACTTGGTGAATAAATTTGAAAAATATCACAAAATATATCATAGCCTACAGATAGCAATTACTATAGCAAATCCTATTGTTTTTATTTTCGCAAATAAATTTGTAAAAAAAAAATTCAAATACCAGACTTCAAAACTTTTAGTTTGCCTTCATGAGCTTAAAAAATGACACCTTTAACTCATAAATACATCACAAACACATAACTGTATATCAAATTTACATACACTCTATCAATTAAAAAGTAGCCTAAACTGGAGTACTTTCATATAGCGAATTTAAAAATTTACAGAAAATAATACTACGATCTAGAATGGATATTAATCTAGAATGTACAATTAACTTTACTTAAAACAATAGTAGGCCTATTATATTTTTACCTTTAAGAGTACAAGGCTTTGGGATCGACATAGTCTGACTTAAAACATTTTAGATTACTTACAACATCAATGAAAAGTAAACAACAAGAGTTCAACACAACTTAGTAATTTTTAGGATTTTGATAACCCCTAAAATATGGTTTATAGACGTACAGTAAACACGTAACTCAAATCGTTTTTTCAAATATCGCTGTATCACTTCCTGCATGCCATTAGGTCAGAATTTATTTTAAAAATTGACTTAGAATGTTTTAGTGGCCACTCATTCATATGATTTGAAGAAAAGAAGGCGTCTATTGCATGCAAGCTGTTGAGTTCATTAGATAACGTTAAATGATGCATCTGATAGATAAGCCAGTTATAATGATTGATTGGACTAGATTATGCACTACCTTGATTATGCTCTGCCTTGAAACGTGAAATTACATACAGTCATTTTATTTATACTATACATAGTATTTAGAACATGATCGTAGTTTATTAAGTAAATAAAATCCGACCTTCTGATAGCAGAATCTACTGAAAAATGCATTAGCCCCACTAATAGCAGATAATCTACAAAAAGATGTTTGTTTGCCCATCCAAGGTAATATGAGATCTAAAGTAAATATTTTGGTATCTGATGCAAGCAATTTCATAGAAATCCAAGGCCGCTCAAGACTATATTGGATGCGTACTGTAGTGAACTTTAACATTCATGAATACTGTACTGTATATGTATGGCGAGCACAGCCAATTAACTAAAACATCGTGATCCAGGTGTTCCTTTAGAATATTATTTGGAATATATTCCGTTCTACATAAATTGGCATTCATCGAGGGAATAATATTTTTCATATTTTCTCTGCCACAATTAATACGTGAATCATTATTGCTCTAAAAAAACCAGACCGTACAAACTGTAGACGTCATAAACTATGAACACCCGGTTCGTGGGCTACCACAAAATGCTCTTTTATAGTTAGTTGCAGCAATGTAGCACGTACTGTAAATTATCTCAACAATGTGACTTATGATTATATGATTATATTACCCTAAAAATATATTTTTATACTTTGCCTATTTCTGGATTTTTCAAAATTACACAACCAGTTTAAAAAATCAATTTGTAGCTTATAAAATGTCTAAAATTTTTCAGTATACGTTTGGGTCCTTGGGTACTCGAGCCACTCCCAAATGGCGAAATATAGAGGGCATTTTTGTTGCTAATTGTTGTCACTTATTTCTGAAATCATACAATTATATAAACCTACTGTAACATATTATGTCCACACCAAAGCAACTCATCTTAGGAACGTGTTACCAAAGTTGCCTCTGATTGGTCACACTTCCTGGAACATTCGGTTCATATTGAAAAAGCACCTTATAAGGACAGTTGTGTCCAGTTTGATCGTCTGAAGCAGCATAAGAAAAAAGCATCTGAATGAAGCATGCAACAAGCTGTCCATGGCAAAATCAGCAATAGTTCTGGAAACGGAAATGTTGACAAGTTTTGCGAAACATGCATTGATCTTTACCGCGTTTTAAGGTTTCCATAAAAAATATGAAACTTTCAGAAACATCTAAAAATAAGTTGAAGGAGCAAGCAGCATAATCGTACACAAAGTTCCTGTAATTGGGTTTCCTTCAGTGGATGAAGTTTAAAATTTGATCTTTATAATGCAAAATACACAACAGGAAAATTCAGTCAAAAATAATGCGTAAAAGTGTAACATTTAAATAATATGACTATTAAAAAAACCTGATTTTATGATAACAAGTTATAAATTTCCTGGCAAAATTTTAATAATCATCTCACGTTTCTATTTGCATACAAGTTGACCATAAAGGGGCACTGTTTATAAGCTTTAGTTTTTCAAGCTAATTTGTATTTGCATGTACATGTATGTCAGGAATTTCCAATTTTCCAGAGCCCAGGTGTCCAGTAAAATACACTTTCAAAGTTAAGGTCAATATTCTAGTAAATATGTAAACAGTACTGATGCGTTAAGTTCAAGAAATAAATGGAGTCAACGGAGTAAACTTATTGAGAAACAAAATTATGATCCCCACACCTGCAAAACGACCGTCTTTACACTTTCCATGCATACTGCATCTTAAAGTTGATTTATTTTATTATGTTTGGCATTGAACTTTCAATTCCTTTAAAAACCAATTTCTTTGATTTATTTTATTCAGGGACCTCGATATATCAATTAGAAGGGAAAGATCCCGAAGGTGGACAAGTTTCTTACAGCCTCAAAGGAACTGAAAAACTAGTCGTAGATGCCATCAGTGGAGTGGTCACTCTAGCGAAACCCTTAGACCACGAGGTATTTACGTAATCCCTGCAATTACAGTGTTCTTGAATATAGCCGCAGAACAGCACAAAAACTGGATTCTCAGTAAAAGTGGCATTGAAATGTCTTTGTTTTCTACGCAGACAACTCAAACGCTTAGGTTTCGCGTCATTGTTGAAGATAATGTCGGCAATGGGCAAGAGAACAACAAGGTAATCAAACAACGAGACAATTTCACAGAGGCTCTAAAACAACATGAAACTAACGCCGACTTCTTTTGTCGGATTTAGGTGGAAAATCCAGTGTCCGTTGTCATTGTGGACGTGAATGACAACAGTCCACTTTTTCAAGAAGACTTCTTTGATGTTTTTCTTGCTGAGGTTATCCACGCTGCAATTACTTCTTTCCACTGCTTCATTTTTAAAATAAAATGCTAAATAATGCAATCGTCTTTTTTCCAGGACACGGCAATTGACACGTCAGTGATCCAGTGGATTAACATGACAGACTTGGATTTAATCGGAGAAAATTTGACAATTACCTGCAAAACAATAGCACAGGTTTGCACGCGGATGCCAATTTGTTATTAACGTGACACTTTTTACCATTTCTCCAATAAATGTTTGCTTTCAAAACTAAGTTTCCAGATGCCTGCTATATTTTCCAAATGAATATCCATGAAAGTTCAAATGCAAAATATTCCGGATCTTTAGTGCTCAAGGGTGAGCTTGACTATGATAAACGCCAATTTTACCAATTAGTCCTGATTGGATCGGTACGTACAATGTTTGAATCTACTCATTATATTTCTCTCAAATCTGTTCCATCAAGGTTTGATGGAATAATATGTAAAATATTGGCTTTTTATAATACAAAACAGCCTGTTTTTCTTGCAGGATGGTACTTATAATTCAACTGCAGTTGTGACTATGCGAATCGAGGATGTTCAAAATAAACCTCCAGTTTTTATAAGTGGCCTAATGGGAAATGTTACTGAAGGCAGTCCTACGGTAAATTAATTAAACTGCTCACATGTAGTAGTAATATACATTATATGTGAAGATTAGGTGTTCAAAACTAACTTTCTTTCTGCAGGGATCATCTGTTATACAAGTGAGAGCAAAAGATGGCGATAAAATTAATCCAAGAAATTTAACTTATGATTTGATAAGTAGTAAGTTCATAAGTATTTTATTGTCTCGCTTTTTGCAAACTTCAGCTTTTACGCATGAATTTGAAGATATTTCCTCAAAATAAACTTGGCTGGAAGAAGTTTTTGATAGCTCCGAAAATCTAATTTGGTTGCCATCTTCTATCAGTGGCATTGCCTTAAAAACATAACGACTTTTCATTTTTCCAGATCCAGGCAATTTCTTCAGCATTAATTCCCAGAGTGGAGAAATTGAAATTGCAGACTTAATAGACAGGGAATCTTTATCTACGAGCGTGGTCATCCTGAAAGTTCGAGTGAGCAATATTACCAGCATGGACATTGCCTTTAATTTGTTAACAATTGCTTCTTTTTGTCAAGGCACTTACACATTTCTTTAAACAGGCACGCGAAATTGACAATGGATTTCCACTTGACAACGACTTGGCGTCATCTGTGACCGATGCCTATATTTTTTTACGGGATGTAAATGATGAACCACCAAAATTCAACATAAAAGATGTCGAAGTAGAATGTTTAGAAAATGCTTTGGATGGGACCGTCCTAAACAATCTTACACTGTTTGTGTATGATCCTGATATTGTAAGTACCAACTTTCAATATGTATTTACACATGTATAATGTAATTCTCAATGCTTTTTTTATAAACAAAATCGATAACAACTTTGCCCATCATCAACCTTACAAAATCCATGAAATATACGCGAATTCATGTAAAAAATATCTTTTTTTTTTCGTTTAGAGTGCCAAATCTGAACTCAGTATTAGTCTCATAGACGACTCCGGATATTTTGAAGTTTATCCGAATCATGCATCAACAGGTTCAGCTCTTCTTCAAATAAAAACACAACATGGACCCCTGGATTACGAAAACCCCAATCACAGGAAATTCATTTTGCTTGTAAGTAGGTCGATCAAGCAACTGCAGTTTAAAAAAAATGTTGTTGTCATTGGTAAATGTGTGTTATTCTGAATTGACAATATACCTTTTAGAAATTGCCATCAACCGTACTGGCAGGCATTTTTGCGTTGGTGGATAACGTGACATTTACCCTGACAACTTAATTCAATAGACGTCAAATCCACAAAGAAATGCAATTTTGCATATCGATGGACTGTCAATCCTTTCCTTTCATCCGTTATCAGTTTTGTCAAGCGCCACAATGGCTGACAGAAGGCCTAATAGAATAAAATCCATGTACTAACATGATTTCATTGACATTTTTTTTCATTTAAATATTTCAGGTGGTGGCAAAGGAAACGAGTACACAAGAAAAGCTTTCCAGTACCGCAACCGTAACTGTGAACATTAAAGATGTCAATGACAACAGTCCACAGTTTGATAAAGGCAAATACACCCTGTCAGTTACAGAATCAGCGCCATCAGGAACATCCGTTGCCAGGATCATTGTAAGAATGTTAAACTGCGATCCATGAGATTTGTTATTACAATAATTATGCATTTTTAAATAATTGAATACAAAATAAATCACATCAATACGAATAAATACAAAACATTTAATGAAATTGAAATTATGCTTTGTGTGATAAAATCATTTCTGCGTCTATTTTAGGCTGTAGATAAAGACAGTGGACACTATGGAACACCGAGCATCCGTTATAGTTTAATGGGGGAAGGAGCAGAGAAATTTTCGGTGAATCCGGCAACTGGCTTGCTTTCTACAGCCGAAATACCTTCCAATTATTCTGGTTCATGGCTTGACTACGAAACGCAAATGTCTTACTACTTAACTTATCAAGCCCGTGATGAAGACAATAAAGGCTTGCTATCAGTCACATCACTGAAAATCAACATCGCAGATGCTGAAGACAATCCTCCAGTTTTTGTCCAAAAGAACTACGTTGGAACCATCAATGAGGGCGACGTCGAGTTCAAACCTCATCTAACAATTGAAGTATGTTAGCAGCTTGATTATCAACATTTGGAATTTTCAAATTTAAAAACATTTTCGAGAAAATTTCTTCAAACACTGGCTGGAGAATTTGATAACGAAATTCTAAAGTTGAAAAATGTTCCTAAACATTTCCTAATTAATTAATCTTAATAACATTTATATATTTATTTTAAGTTTTATTGACCACTTGTTCCAAAGGAGGTGAAATATATCGAATTTCTTTTTTATTTTAATTGAAACGCCAGAAATTGTAACCAAAATGTCACGAGTTAATTATCTGATTACGTCGAGAATAATTGGAGTTAGATGAAAAAACTCCAATTTATTGATGTTAAATATTAATGCAACTATGCATGACCATTTTCAGGCAAAGGATAAAGATGAAAGATCTGTTTTGCGATACGAAATAGATGGTGGTAACATTAATGATCTTTTCACCGTCGATTCCTTCACTGGAGAGTTGAGGGCAAAAAACACTTCCGGTCTGTACTTGGGCGCCGTCAAAACTAACAGGTAAAAGCATTATCCGGGAATTGTGCAAAGACTTTGAGAGAATCCTTATTTACTATCCACTATCTGCTACTTCCAGATTTAATCTCACGGTTAAAGTAACAGACGGAGGCAGAAATACTGATACTGCAACAGTGACAGTTTCTGTGCAGGTGAAGTCTCGTGACAAAAAGTGTGCTAAAATGCATTAACTTGAATTTTTTTCTACTAAATGACATATTGTAGTTTACATTAGTTATAACTACAACTGTGGATTAAGACATTTCATTATTCACTTACAGGCCATTAACAACAATATACCATTATTTGAACATAAACTATACAATTCCATTATCATGGAAACTGCACCGCCTGGTAAGTACTTCAACCATCAAAGTTCTCTTCAGGTTGATGAGTAGAAATCAAGTTTCTTCAATGTTATCTTTCGTTTTCTAGGAACTTTTGTCAATCAAGTTTCGGCAACTGACTTAGATTCGCGGGATGGGGAAATTGTGACTTATCGGATATTGAGAGGTGCGAGGGACAATTTTGTGGTCAATGAAACTTCAGGTATTATTTCCGTATCTCCGAGCGCACAATTTAATTACGACAAGCACCCACAATATAACATCGAAGTAAGCACACTCCGATTTATTAGAATATCTAGTAGTTTTCATTTTTGGAAACATCGCCATTGACTAAAATTATGGACTACTTCTTTGGACTGTCTATAGGTGATTGCAATTGACGAAGGACATCCACCAAGAACTGCAACAACAATCCTAATGGTTTCCATTAATAACACCAATGACCAACCTCCAAAATTCACCCCAAAAGTCCAAAGAGCTCAAGTTTTTGAAGGTACGAAAAATGCCTAAGATAATGACTATGATGGTTATTCAAACAATTAAAATCTGATTAATTCTCCGTTGTTTAATTTCAGATGCAAAACCAGGCACTGTGTTTTACACCCTAAACGCTACAGACTCAGATGCCAGTTCCCAGGACGCCCTTAGATTCACGATCAGTGATCAAGCTAAAATCATAAACAGAATGGGCAGAGAATTATCTCTAGATATGAGCAAGAATTATGCAAGTTACCTTTTTTCTATATACTGCAAAAAAGGTTATCCCAACGAACATTAATCAGGGTTCCCCTATACCTGGAAAACCTAGAAAAGTCAGGGAGCTTGAAAATTACTGAAAAAAGTCAGGGAAATTCAACGTAGTCATGACATGGCTATCCAAAATTAATATTTCTTCATGGTTAGCTCAAGGCCCATTACCCGAATACAAATTTAAAAAATTATCCCCGTTTTCCGAGTACAAATTTGCAAAATTTTCCGAGTACAAATTTGCAAAATTCTTCACATTTTCCGAGTACAAATTTGCAACATTGTCAACGTTTTCCGAGCACAAATGTTCAACATTTTCCGATTACAAAATTGTCACATTTTTAAAGAAATTTTATGGAATTTTCTTAAATTTTTAAAACATTTTCTATGTTAGTTTTCAAAATTGTTGTTAGTAAATTCTGAAAAATATTTTCCAGTGTCGATTTTGCAAAATATGTGAATTTTTCACATTGTCATTGGTCAGGCAATTTTTTTTAAAAACCTGGAAAAGTCAGGGAAATTGAAAATGAAATTTCTGGGGAAACCCTGTTAATTAAAATCTGTGATCAACAAATATTGTTTTAATCGAGCATGTGTCTGAAAGATATGATACACTAATGTTTGTGAATGAAATACCATTTCTGCAGCGTGAAATATGAAATTGTTGATCAGGTGTTGAGATTAGATTAATCTATGTATCATATATGTTTAACCTCTTCTATTTTCCATCGAACTATTCAGGACTTCTTCAGCATTGACGAAAACACTGGTGAAGTTCGAGTGGCGAGGGAGTTGTTGAGAGAAAGACAAGCCGAAGTCAGTTTGAAAGTGATGGTCACCGATACGAGTGCAGATTCGTTGCAAACCGCCACAGGTATTTAAGTCAAGAAATGATATATTTTCCAAAATCCGTGGCGCACATCTTATTTCATTTGCTGTCTAGGTACGCTGATAATATCAATCATCGATGTCAACGATGCAGCACCAGTGTTTCCAGCCCCTTGGAGTCCAGAAAACTCGATTATCACCATCAACGTTTTGGAAGAGCAGCCTGTAGGCTCCATTGTATATACGTTTGTGGCCATTGATGAGGATTCCAACATTGTCAACTATGCCATCATTCCTGAAGATGAACATTTTGAAATCGATGCCATTTCCGGTAAGACTTGGCATGGCATTGAGAAGTCTTATTCTTACATTCTTGTATTCTCCAATTAGCATCAAGGAAAGTGGAAAATTGTGCTCAAGAAAATACAGTAGCTTATTTCTTCGCATTTAATTGCAGGCGTGGTGACCACCAAAAGTGCGATTGATTATGAGACTACGCAACAGATTGAATTTGTGGTGGCAGCTTTCGACTCCGGAGTACCGCAGCTTTCAGCAATGGCTCTGGTAACGGCAACCATTTCCAATGTGAACGACAACGATCCCGAGTTCAACCAATCCGTATACTCTTCCACCATCCCCGAGCATTCGCCGGCAGAAACCTATGTTACAACTGTTCTTGCTGTTGACAAGGATCTTGGAGAATTTGGCAATGTGCATTACAGTCTGGCAGGTGACCGTAACGGTGATTTTACCATTGATGAGAAAGGAGTAGTAAGAGTTGGTTCCAATGCAGTCCTAGACCGAGAAAATGCTTCCTCGATTACCCTTCATGTAATTGCGAAGGATGAGGCCTCTGATGAAATGGTGAAGAGATCAGTGTCAGTTCCAGTGAGTATCACAATGTCCATGATTTGTTTAGGTCAGTGTTTCTCATCCTTTTTACCCCTGCGGACCGATGAAAATTGCCAAAATTGGAAAAAAATATTTTGCGGACTGGTAAAAATAGGAAAAACTATATAGTTTTTGAAAATATAATTATAAGATGAAAATTCTATACTGATTCAATATAATCGGATACCGAGCAGGCCTCTGAATGTTTTCGTGGACCGACTGGATTTTTGGCGTACCAGTAACGGTCCGTGGACGCAGGGTTGAGAAACAATGGTTTCGATCATCTTGCTAG
Organism: Megaphyllum sjaelandicum; assembly: GCA_034698745.1. Taxonomy (NCBI): domain Eukaryota; kingdom Metazoa; phylum Arthropoda; class Diplopoda; order Julida; family Julidae; genus Megaphyllum; species Megaphyllum sjaelandicum. Next base: position 32,617 of record JAQGBX010000216.1, on the reverse strand, counting down.
CAAATCATGTCGAATGCATTTTGGAGAAAATAAATTTGTTGAAAACTTATTCCATAACAGGTCATCTTTGAACAATGGTATTTCGAAATACCATTCAATAAGTAATTTACAATTTTAAAAAATACTAATTAAAAGGTGGAGGCTAAGGTACAGTAAATTTATAATTAGATTGTCCAATTTACCATCTAGACAATTTGAATGCTAACCACAAATGCACCGTACATGTATACTGTTGTTAAATATATATTTAGTAGGCTACTAACATTGCAAAACGAACGTACTTCAATATGTTAAAGAAAAATTTCAGACTTACAAAGGAATTCCGAAATCTAGTAGAAAATAAGATTAAAACACAGTTTACGATTTAAATTGAAAAAAATGGTACAATCTATAGTTAAATGTTTTATCAATTTGGATGTCACTTGGAAATATGTTTCACAAATTTACTATCATTGCTGTTATGCACATTGCATTTGACTTTTCCGTTTCCAGATTTTTGATAAAATAGCATCCAAATTTACATTTCAGGTGACCATAAATTTACTGGATAAAAACGACAACAGCCCACAATTTACAGAGCACGATTATCGCACATCAGTCATGGATGGTATTCTGGTTTTCCCTCCAACACCCATTCTACAGTTATCTGCGACTGATGCTGATGATGGAGACAATGCTTTAATTCGGTATTCCATAGCACAAAGAAACGATGATGGTAACTCACAGTAAAGTTTAATGATCCATTACATTTTCTTATGTAAAAGCTTAAATGATAACTGACGTAAAACACTGTTTTTACTTATTCCAGGTCTGTTTTATTTAAATTCCCAAACTGGAATATTTTTTCCTAACAAGTCATTGGTTGGACGTGCAAGAAACTATCAAATGGAAGTTGAAGCTCGAGATATGAACGGCACTGGTCCTAATTTCGATCGCGCCAATGTCATCATAGAGGTTCAAGAAGTGAATGGAAACGCACCTAGAATAACATCGCCATCGTTCAAAAACTCAACAGTCTATATTTTTGAGGTATAATATAATGACTAAATTTCAGAAACAAAACCTGCCGTTTTATTGCAGTATTACTTCAGTTTTGTTTTGCAGTATACTGCAGTTTATTTCAAAATACTGCAGTTATTTGAAACAAATACTGCAGTTTATTTGCAGTAAAGTGCAATTATTCGAAACAAATACTGCAGTTTATTTGCAGTAAAGTGCAATTATTCGAAACAAATTTTGCAGTAAACTGAAGTATTTCTGCAGTAAACCTCCAGTTCGAAACTAGTTTCGCTGCAGTAATATTGCAATAATTCTGCAATAAATACTGCAATTACAAACTGTGGTTTTACTTCTAAATTACTGCAGCAAAATTGCAGTAACATTGCATTAAAACTGCAATAACTGAAGTGATACTACGGTTTGTAACTGCAGTATTTATTGCAATATTTTTGACAAGAAACTACAGTTTCGAACTGCAGGTTTACTGCAAATTTTTTCTAAATAATTACACTTTACTGCATTTGCAAACTGCAGTTTTACTTCAACAATATTGCGATAAAACTGCAGTTTTTACACTGCTTTTTTTATTTCAAAATAAAAACTGCCGTTAACTGCAAAAATACTGCAGAAGTATATTGCGATTTACTGCAGTTTTTGTTCTGCTGGGCATGGTTAAAGGTGACCCACACAAAAAAGATGTACATACTTTAATATAATTGTAAAATTTCTTTAAAGAATGAGATTCCTGAAGATAAGATTTTATGGACAATTCGGGCTGAAGATCCAGATCAAGGTTCCAACGGGAAAGTACATTACTTCATCAAGGATGGTGACAGAAATGTCGTAGAAACTAAATATTTCAGCATCAATTCCGAAAACGGGCAACTCAAATTAAACGAACCATTGGACAGGGAACAGAAGCCCAAACACATGGCAAGGAACATTTTACTTGAACACTAAGCATAAGCACTGAAATACCGCAAAAAAATCTCATATATTTTCTTCTCAATAGTTGGTCATCGTGGCGAGAGATGCGGGAGTACCACAACCACTGGAAACTCTGCAACAAATGGTTGTTGTGGTTAACGATAAAAATGACAACGAACCCACATTTCCTCAAACCATGGTAATTAAGTCGTGGAATTCCAATCTTCAGTCAACAACAAATTCCAATTATTTTCTCGAATTCTCCATAATACTTCTGAAGAATTGTGTGATCGTATAATTTTGTGTCCGAAAACTCATCCTGGGATTTCTTGCAGTTCACCAATCCCTACACGTTTAAAGTGGAAGAAAATCTGCAAGTCGGAGCTCTTGTTGGACAGTTAGAGGCTTTTGATAGAGATTCTCAAGAAAATGCTGTTATTTACTACTTTTTAGTTGGTAAGCCAATTCAATCCATATCGAGTTTTTTTAATTACAATCTACCCATTGCCCATGTGAATGTTACGCCTTACCAACCTGTCTTGCTTGCAATTTATCTAGATGCTAGTGAAAAAGAGGTATTTGCTGTGGACAAGCTAACTGGCAGCATTTATACCAATCGATCTTTGGATTTCGAGCAAAAGCAACAATATGAGTTGTTGGTCAAATCGACTAATAATGCATCTTACGTGCCTCCTAAGGTATTAAGTTACATTATAAAGTCAGGTTTAACTTACACAGTCAATTACTTGGTAATATCAATCATATCATTCATATTTTAATATGGATTGTTATATAATAATTATCTAATTATTTTATTGTTACATTAATTTATTTTTCAATGGAAAAAAAGTTCATACAATCAATTTTCCTGTTCTTTCAGCGGGAACAAAGAAACATTAATGATGAAATATCAAATGATCCTTCACTGGCTAACATAAGTATACACGTCGTTGATATCAATGACAACATGCCAACATTCCCAAAGGAAAATTACTTAGCAGGTAGCCTTAAATCGTTTAATTTAGATGGATTTAAAAAAATGGAAAATACATGTATATACTCTTCTGAACAGCCATTTCAGCAAATGCCAAGATAGGTGACATTGTGTCATATGTAACGGCATTTGATCCCGACCAAGAGGACAATGGCACGTTAGTGTACTCATTGGAGAGAACCACACTATTCTCTCTGGGTACACGAGAATCGGCTAGGATCCTTGACCAATCGCCATTTTCCATCTCCAAAGATGGAGCTGTTGCGACCACAGCAGCCATGAACATTTACAATCAAGATCACTTCAAATTCATAATAAGATGCAGAGAAAGCAAAACGCCGGGTCGAAGCACCACAACAACACTGGACGTTAGTCTCAAATTATTTTATCAAGATTTCAGGTTATTACAAAAAACTTTTGAAATTTAAAATAAAAACATTTCCTCTTAGGCCTTCGTGTATGACAACGATCAGCTGATCAGGATTGTGATTTCCAAGTCAAAGGAGGAAATTCCACCTGTGCTGGACATTATCAACAGGTTGGTCACAGGAATGCATTGCAACAGAAATGGGACAAAATCAAAATCCTGCATTGTAAATGAGGGAAGACAATGTGTGCTCATTAAAGTAGATCTTGGGAAGAATTATATTGTAAATTTGGCCAAATTCAATCGCTCATTCTAGAAAAAAAATTCAAGAAATTCAGAAAATAAGAAAACATTTAAAACTGGAATTTTGTGATGCTTTCAGAGAACTTTCCAATGCTTCCGGTGGAGTTGCTATTATTACTGAAGTACGCCGCCACGTCCCAAATCAAGACATCGGTGGAAGAGAGTGGTAAGGATTGTTTAAAAACATTAGGCATAACTACTTTTTTATCTTTACTAAAACTACTCGCTTTAGGACTGATGTTATAATACTGGTAATTGATCCTGAGAAACGAGTTGTCAAATCTGTGAGCGATGCTTTGGCAAGTATTGCTCTGAAAGCAGCCCATCTTTATGCTCAACCTGAAGTCTTTCAAATTGTTGATATTGAGGTAGGTCTACACTGTATATAAAATGTATTTTATATAAATATTTGTATGTAAATTGGAAAAAATTATGGTCTTGGAATTCCTCAAGGAGTTCACGCTCGCCGCGCAGGGGCGATTCGAAACTAGCGACTTTGCAATGCACGTTCCCCCTACGCGCTAGAAGAAAGCACCCTTTTCGAATGCCCCCACAACGAAGGAACAAACAAGATCACCCACAAACACACAAGTTTATATATATATTTATATAGATTTAGTAATAGCAAGCATGATAGACCCAACAGTTCACACATTTTTTTCCAAAGAAAACATTAAAAAATACAAATATGACATTGTGCATTGATTGTAGAATTTAAATTTGTAAAACTATAAAAACAGAAGATTGTTCTACTGCAAACTTCAGCAGAAGTTGTTCTGTTCAAATTATACAATCCATGACCTTGTTTCGACACTCATTGCAAAAATCATAGATCTGTAATTCACTGTTCCTCATCTTTTACTGATTAATACGAGATAAAACCATTTCTATTCTAGCCACTTAAAGTTCATTACAAGAGTGCAGGATTCGATCCAGTTCTGGGAGCATTAATTGCTCTTTGCATCGTGCTATTTGTGGGAACAATTATCGTTATTGTAGTGGTTCACTGTCTTACAAAATGGTAAATTGATAAAAGATTTGTTCAATTTCTCTTATTTATAATTAAAACTGAAATTTCAAATGTATTTATAATCTCTTTATTAGGTATAAAGATAAAACAGTGTCAATAGGTAATTGAATGTCCTTCTTCTGAATACCATAATTTTGAAGAAAAAAAAAATGTTATCTTAACAGATAAAAATCTTTGTGCTTACAGTCACCAAGAAAAGAGAACCCATTGAGCCACCAACTACAACGTAAGTATTTCTATTCTATACTATATGCAGAAGCTAAAAGTTTAATTATTTGTCGTACAAGACAAAGATCATAATACTGATTTTACACATTTTTTCTTTCAGAGAAAATCCATTGTGGATTGATCAGTGAGTAAACTATTCTTAAATACATTATCATTAAAAAGCCAAATGTCTCAGTCAAAATTAATAATTGAGCACATTTTTCCGGCTGCATTGAGGAAACAAAAACAAAATTTGAAAATATATTTATATTTTAAACGTTTTTATTTTATTTTCAGTGATAACCCCGTATGGTCGGATCCGTAAGTACAGTATATTATACTGTTTAAATGCAGTACATTTTGAATTGCTTCAACTTTATACACTAAACTTGCAATAGCATTTAAGTAAATTGCATTTATCCGTTCTTGTTTGTATTTTCAGAGTGTCCAAAATTTATGAAGAGCAGGTAAACATTATTTTTAAATTATCGTTTATGTTAAATATGATCATCTGTCAATCATAGTTGGCATCTTGGCAGTACAACACAATTGAACGTAATTATGGCGAATTCCACTTGTATAAAAAGAATACACTTAATAACATTCAATTGTAATTTACAATACACATAAATTACATGTGCTTCAAACTATTCAAAAACTTCTATATTGCTGCAAGATGAAATAAATTTACACAAATGATAATTGTGGAAATGTAAAGAGACAACTACGATTGTAATTATTTTTACTTTTATAGGAACTAAGCATGGCAGTTGCAACTGACTTAGAAATGCAAAACAGAAAGAAAGAGGCTCAGCCAGAAGCCATGTATGCAACTGTAAGAAGGAACGCCAAAAGTGTCCGTGACAACATCAGTGCCATGGAAGCTAGTGACGGTTACGCGACATTAAACCAGCAAAGGGAAGCGGGACATTCCCTTAATCAAAATGGAACACTGAGGAGCAACGTAGGTTTACGTTTACTATATTTGTAAAATGCAATATGAGAAAAATTCAGTTATGCTGACTCTTAGATTATCAAAGGATGCTGGGGAATGGAATTCACAGGATAATCAAAACTGCCAATAATCCGCAAATGTTAGGAAAATGCTTCAAAACCCTGACATATTTATGTTTATATAATTATACATAGTTTTAACGAGCTATGCTATAATGCACTATTTTTCTAGAAAAAAAAATGTTATCAATTTTTGTAAAAATTAAGTTATTTGGAAATACATTTTGTAACAGTCTGGATAACGTGTGACAACAATACTTGAAAAAATTGTCGATTTAAGAAAACAAAATGCAATTTTTCTAAAAATTAAAAATTAATTGCTCTAGATAAAAGAAATTTCTAGATAAAATCTATTATCTAGAAAGATAATAGTTTCTATATATTTTCTATATATTAGAAAATCTAATTTATATCAATAATACACGACATCACGCTACCATTTTTGGATGTAGATTTTGATAATTTCAGTTATATACAGCACAAACACACGTAGGTTCAAAACTGCATGTCTACATTTGGTAATTTCAGGCCTTTAGTACAAACCAGCAAATATTTACCAGATTATTTCATAAATCATCACCCCATTGATGGCCTAGAATATTCTCGGTAGTTCAAAGTATGTCAAAGCTACCAATTCCATGAGCAGTCCGATATAAATTCTGATAACATTACAAAACCATTGTCTGCTTTGATTCTCTGGTAAATACCAAGCCATGCTATTTACAAAATGGGGTGTCATGTCCAACTTCATGCATTCATGTTCCGTTATTCATATTTGCAGAGGTCGGAGTACCACGAAATGTACCCAAAAACCAACAATAGTCCAATGGATTACCAGAGGATTGTTGCAGATGATGCTGCCCACTCTTATCTACCGCCACCACCACCGCCCACGGTATCTGAAATCCATCCAGGGGCCCATTATCCCCTCGAAATGCCATTGACGAACAATTTTAGTCAGTTCGCAACCACAGAAATACTATGAGTGGTCACGGAGGACAAACCGTGCGAGGACATGACCACGAGGGAATACTTAGTTGCTCCATAATGGAGCGTGTGCTCCGCGTATTTAAATTAAGAAAAAAATAAAAACACATGCATTTTAAGTGCGACTTACCAATCGGTGAATTGGGCATCTGCTGGATTCTTCGTGGCTTGCGGCATGACGTGTACATATATTCTATTTTCTCACTGGTTTACGGGCAAGGATTACCGTGCAGCGATTAACAAGCCGTAGATCCATCGAAACAATAAGGTGCGCCAATCGAGGAACCATCGAAACGGAAAATAGATCTACGATAATAAAAAAAGATGACAGTTCGTTATTATCATTTTATGTAAATTACCTGTAATTTGTTTCAACCTCACATTCATAAATTAAAACTTGACTTTTTCCCATTGCTTGGGTTATTTATTACTTCCCAAATCCAAGAGCTGCTTGACAAATTTCAACCAATTTTATTCGAAATGCTAGTGCAGGGTACCCCAGGAAAAGTCACATTCAACTTACCTGACTTTTCCAGGTTTTTAAACATTTCTCTGACCAATGACAATGTCAAAATTGAAATATGCCAACGTTATCCACGATTTTGCAAAACCGACAAAGGACAATATTGAAAAAAATGCCAAGAAAATGTTGAAAATTTTATAAATTCATATTCGGAAGTTGAAAGTTTTGCAAATTTGTACTCGGAAAAGGATGAAAATTGATATAACGTTATCCATGATTTTGCAAAAACGACACAGGACAATATTGAAAAAAAGACAAGAAAATTTTGAAAATTTTATAAATTTATATTCAGAAGTTGAAATTTTTGCAAATTTGCACTCGGAAAGGGCTGAAAATTGTAAAATTATATACTCGGAAAAAGTTAAGAATATTGCAAATTTATCTTCTAAAATTGTTGAACGTAGAAGCATTAATTTTGAATCGTGACAACATTAATAGGCTACATTAAATCTTCCTGACTTTTTCAAAATAAGTCATTCTTCCCTGACGTTTCCAGGCATTTTCCAGTTCCCTCAGACTTTTCCAGGTTTTTCAGGTTTGGGGGTACCCTGTAGTGTCATTGCCTTCCGAAAACAACTTTATATTCGATAAACAGTTTTAATCTCCAATTGAAGTACTGTATGTCATCCAGATATTAGCTATGCATAAACGTGAGGTTTGAACAGCTGAAGTTGCTGAACAAGTATTACATACACATGCAAACATTTATGAATCATCAAAACCTGGAGTCTTATCAATTTTTTTTGGGAAATATTGGAATTTTCTGTAAAACCAATGTTTGGATATGGTTTTATCACTGTACCTGGGCATGTTGCATATAACATTGTTGTTCCACCGTTTTCCTGGCCCTGGATTGTTTGCATCAGGATTTGCAAAATTTTGTTTACAATAAAGTATGGTGCCGTTTTTGTCAGAACAAGAAAAACATGAAACTGGATCACAAAACCATAGGATTACCCAATGACTAAGATTGATTGTCCTTGATAGAAAACCCAATATTGAAACCATAAATACAGTCAGCAGAACAGAAAAAATCATCCTTTGTCAATATGTTCTACTCTGTAGCTTCAAGTGTAAAATGCTTCGTGTTGTGCCATTCTTCAAGAAAAAAAAAAAAAAAGGAAATTGTTATAAAATTACATACACAGAATTTTAAAACTCAGAAATCTACTTTTAAACAATAGCAAGATTTTTGACTTCTGATAGGACTACTTAACTGCTTTCAACGATATCGGTGTCGGTGTGACGACACGCCCATGTGACGTTTACTCAAATCAACCATGCCAAAGCAAATATCAGGTTGTAGTTATAGCACGTGAATTCCTCGAAATGCTTTACTTTCCTAATTACTGGTCACAACCAGTTCAAGATAACGATGATGAGAAAAAAACTGCTTGATATGTATTGTTGGCAAGGTGAAAATTGAAAAGAATGTGTGCGGTAGACTATTCAAGCTACAGTTGACTAACGTTTTTATGCACCTTCCATTTATGACAACAACATTTTTACGAACTTTTGCCTTGGTCCCGAAAAGTAACCCATAGAACTAATGCTCCGAGTTTCAAACTAAAATTGCCCATTCTCTCTGTTTTACGAACTCAATTTCCTCGCACACACAATATATTTACAGTAAAACCTGTTAAGAGTGACCACCAAAAAAAAATGCTATGTTGGTCACTGTATACAGGTGGTCGCTATAAAAAGAAAGTCTAAATTAAATTAAAATAATGAACATGTACACTGCACTTATACATGTAGACTGTAATACACGTAATCATGTCCAAGGGTTAAAGCAAGATGTAACGCGACTCATCTGTTATCTTGTCACTTTTTAAGGTACATTGGCAATGTAAAAATTGCAAACAAGACAACACACATGGTCACTGTACAACATAAAAAGGTGGTCACTTTCCAGGTTTTATTGTATTTCACTTTTTTCTTCATGGGAACGGGGAATTTCCCCAAATGGGTTGCATTTTGAGCCTGCCGAGTTGGCAAGAGGAGAATTCAACTGGTCAATCGGTCAAACGAGTCTGATTTCGTACTTCATGTTGCGAAAAATGCACGATAATTGAAAACTTCGAAAATTAAAAAGTGTTTATGTTGTTACTGATTTTTTTAGAATCTCAAACCCATAATGGTGAGTGTAGATTGCATTTTCTGGTGCGTTAATGGCTTTCCCATTTAGGGAATTTCTATTTTACGAACTTTTTGGGGAGGCAGGTTCGTAAAAAGGCGAGTCGACTGTATCTTTGATGGAATGAAATAAAACATTGAGACTTGAATGCCAAAAGTCCCCATTTCTGAAAAATGGAATAAATTGAAATTGCTAGTGGCAAACTGAAAAGTTATTTGTTTCTAAGGGACATTTTTCCAGCTTGTCATATTTACGATATCAACATGAAAACGATCCCATGGTTTTCCATCGTATTATCAGTTTTTTTTTTCTGATCGTTTTCAACTTGTTAAGTGGTAATTTTAAAATTAGTTTTTTTGGTTGTAAGCATAAGCGAACACCTGTTCAATCTCAAATTATAGAGATGAAATCAATGGCCAGGGGATTGACCTTGAGATACTTTTTCGTTCGTTTCCTTTTTTACTATTTTTGACATTTTTTTCTCAGTTGTATTTCATTACCGAAATGTTCATGCAGTAAACATAGACCTATTGGCCATTACAGAACAGGATTTAACACAAACCTCTTATCAGAATGCATCAAAGCTGCTATTTTAGATAGTTTAAGGTCGACCAGTGCACAGGTTTCAGGAATATTGAATTTTCCCAAGTAGCCGAAATATAATTTGTTACCGGATTAGTCCATTTTTTAATTAGTGCTATTTGTTTGTCGGACAATTTTGCTTTAAGTCACGTGACTTTCTAAATAAAGTTACATTTTTGATAATTTTCAGATTCCTGAAGTGTACTCTTGATAATACCGATGATAAAAAATAATCACTAATTAAATGCTGTCATTTCACATCGATTTTGAAAATCATCGATGATAGCAGATTAAAATCGCTGATTATAAAAATTTGTTTTCTTTAAATAAATGCATTCAAACAAAATACATGCAGCTGAATGCAGAATCTACATTAAATTAGTTCAATCTTAAGCGAACATAATTAAAAACAAAACGTTTTATTTCTGCCAAATATTAATGAGTTATTTTTAAAAAGTTTGTATCATGGATCCTGCAACTAAAAACCTGGCTAACATTTTTCATTCTGATTTTTGTGATAACTGTAGACTCATTTTTTTTGCTACTTACGATTGAGTTGCTAAACGGGATAAGTAAATTTATGTAAAAATGCATGAATATTTTACAATGCATGGCTAATTTCAAAATGTAAATAAATGTGCGATTTCATAACGCCCGGGCCCCCTCTGCAAAATTGGACTTAGAACACAGTATACGTTGGATTATTCGGGTAGAAAAATAACAATAACTTTATAAAAATATACCCCCATTCAATTTGCAGATAAGTTAAAATTGTGTAACTAAGATTTTAAGTGAATTTGTTTAGTCACCACATTTTTTTTTCTCAGAAAAATCAAATAAAAAACAATGGCGGTGTTGGATCTTAATTCACAATAATGAAAATAGGCAACTTTTTTTTAGTAAAGACGAATGTCACCCATTGGCCTTTTAGAGCCTGTGCAGGGGTGAAAAAATATCATCCTAACAACCACAGTAACCCACAGACATGCGAACTATGGCGCAAGTTTAAGGTCGAGCATAACTGTGAGATTTAAAGTTGAATGTTTTCAATGAAAGAAACACAGTGCCATGCACGGCAATTATACCGATACTTTCGAACAGAATACTAATGAACTCCGTTCAGGATTTTGTATTAAAGTCGTAATTCAATTTATAGAACAAGTTTGGGTGTAGAACAAGACAGGTACGATGGCTTTACATCGCCTTACCAGCAATTCACAAAGTGTTTGCTTGATTTAACTTTATAGGGGTAATTAAATCTTAGCTGAAAAGTTGTAATTAGTTTCGATACTGATTCCCTGATTTGTCGTCGCATCTACTTTAAATTGACACCACTGCCAAAGTGAATCACTGAGCCAACAAGGCAATTTAAGATAAAAGAATGTTCTATATCAAATTAAAAACATCAAACTTCTAGCATTCGTAACAAGAAATGCATTTGAAAATTTGTATCAATTGAAACTTTGCAAAGCATTACAAAAACTCATTTTGCGTTATTAAAATGCATTTTCATAACGTACATATTTCCACCATTGTATTCTGTATAATGCATTTCAAAACGAATTCTCGTCAATTCAATTTGCATTATTAAAATGCATTTTCGTAATGTACGTATTTCCACCATTGTATTCTGTATAATGCATTTCAAAATGAACTCTCGTCAATGCATTTCAAAATGAACTCTCTTCAACGAATTTCAAAATACACTTAAATAACTTCAGTGCATGCAATTTAAAAATACACTTTAATAACTTTAATGCAATTTCAAAATACACTTTGATAACTTCAATGCAATTTCTAAACGCACTTTAATTTTCAAATGCATTACAATGTTCCAATCTATACATATTTTCAAACGCATTTCTTTTCAATGTGAGTTTCCATTCAACAATCAGTTCTGCAATTACAACAACATGCAAATGACTGGAAGCATAGCGTCCTATTTAGATCACCTATTATCGACATAATTATTTGCTCTGAAATACGTTTATCAAAAAGTACTTGTGGGTAAATTTCCGCCCATCAACCAGCATGCATGCCATACAGATGCCATTTTGGATTGAGGGGACAAACAAAAATAAGCTTTTATGCGCGTCACAATTTGTCACGAGAAACAGCCCATGTTTTGTGGGGAAAATGTATTTAATGCAGACTTTATTATTTTATCCAAATAGAGGATGCAACCCATTTTATTGCACTATTTAATCATTCTCTCAGGTTGAACTGGTTCTTTCATTCACCACCGCAGGTCATTGCCTCCTACCAACTTCCTCGCAAATTTCGGATTTTTTTTTTGCAATTGTTTTCGAATCAAATTCAATACGTGCGTTTATTCAGTTAATTGAAATCGTACCAGCAACGCGTTTATCTAGTAAATCGTGGGGATAAATCCCCGTGTCGTGGTAATTCATTGCATAGAAAAGCAGATTCGCCCGACCAGCCTTTGAATATCTTTCAAATTGCACAGATCTATATAACACTTGTGACAATTAAAACTGTTGAATCGTGGGGGAGGGAGGAAATTGCGTTATCTGGGACACCTACAACAATTTAAGATGCAGTTTTCTCAAATGCAGAACATTTAAGATTGCCCATGGTATACAACTGTCCACCTTCGCAATTCCAATTAAATGGGCATTCAAAAGAATTCCAAGCTCCTCCTTAACTTTTTAGGTGAAATATAAGCAAATAAGGGAGGGCCCATTGTCAGGTCTCAGAAAAACATTCCAGTTGTAGGTTGCATGATTTAACTGTTTTACATGTGATAAAATTCAAGCAACAGGAAAGATTTTATCAACGTAAAATTCATTGAAATTCCATTGAACAGTTTTGCACGTGATGCTGGAACAGACAAACGGACAGTTAACCAGACGTTAGTAATGAGCTATAGAGATAAAGTTATTGGGATGATTCAGAAACATGTAAATGGGAACTTGCTGGATGCATATTTATGCGTTTTATTAGCAATTATTTTAGTCATCCAAAATCATTTTATGTCAGTGGTGTCATTCACTGACCTTTATATTATTTACTCATGATCAGTATCCATATGATACGTGTGTCCAACCAAGCATGCCCAAGAACATGCACTTGCATGGAAATGCTCATTAATTCTATTCATTATGTTCAGTGCTGAATATGAGTTTATGTATAGTAATTATTCTTTGAGTAATAATGGTTAGAGAATAGTTAAAACAATGAAAGATATTTCGCATCTCTCCAATTTCATCGTTGCAATTATGATTCACATGCACAGATTGTATTTATAGCAGGCTACTGCGACTTACTCATACATTTTCCCCCAAGAAATTTCTTATTCAACTTCCCTGACTTTTCAAGGTTTTAAACAAAATTCCCTGACCAATGTCAAAGGCAAAATTAATTTATATGCCAAGATTATCCACACAATACAATATTCAAAATTTTGCCAAAATTAAAATGAAAAAGTTTGAAAATTTCACAAATTTGTATTTGGAAAATGTTGGAAGCTTTGAAGCTTGAACTCTGGAAAGATAAAAAAAATTGCAAACTTGCCCTAGGAATCTGCTGATAACTTTGGGATTTTCATCATCGAAACCGTTGACAATTCTACAAATTTGTACTCGAAAACAGTTGACAATTTTCACAATGTTAGCTTGTAAATCTTGCACACTTGTAGCATGAGAAGTTTCAAATTTGTGGTTGGAAAACTTGCAAATTTGTATTACGAAAAGCTGTTAAATAAATACTGCAAATTTGGGCTAGGAAAACGGACAAAATTTTGCAAATTTTTACTGTGAAACAAGCAAAATGTTGCAGATTTGTACTGGGAAAATTTTAAAGAGTTTGCAAATTGGCCTTGAGCTATAACTACGCAGAATACATTTTGGATTGTGACAACGTTAATAAGTTGAAATTCCATATGAGCTTCCTGAATTTTTCCAGGTTTTCCAGATCTGGGGGCACCCTGTTATATTAGTCTGCAATGATGCAAACTAAAACTGAAAGATGTCACACAAAACCATCTTATTTGGCATCGTAGTCTATACTTGTAGTTTGCCAGCTCATTCCCATTTCAATCGTCTGCTGTATGTCGAATGAAAAATTGGATCATGGTGGATATTAAAAAGATGACAGATATCATATGTATGTACAAATACTATTAAATCTAGTGTACTTATTTCATAAACCGGATGTCTAATGCATTTGAGATGTGTTGTTGAAGCAATATGCACGTTTCGCAGAATGTGGGTGACTGTTTCGTGCTACCTGAGTGTTGTTGTTCCAATACCACTATTATATAAACACCTGCACTTAAGCACGATATTACAAAAAAACTGCTTACTCCATCTAAAATTATATTAGTGCAAAGCATAGAACGCCATAAAAATCGAATACGTGTTACCTTACGTGATTAAAATGGTTCTAAAAAGATTAGAAAAAGGATAAAAAAGAAAATTTAATTTGCCGAAGTTATAAAAATTCTATACTCGCATTTCAATGCCTCCAATTATCTACTAATCTACACTGAGAATATTCAGGTTTTTTTTCGTTATACCTGTACATGTAGACTGACTGGCGTTGTATTTTCTATGGAGATACAAAGCACTATGACAGTATTTATTTCTCGAATTTTACATTAAGATACTCTATATATACATGTAAGTCAAGGGAATTTTCTCAGATAACAAAAAACCAACATTTAATTTTAAAATTAGTCAGCAATTTCTATCGCTTTAATTTAGATAAATTTAAGAAACTATGAATTCGAAGTTTTATGAGAACTAAAAATCAAACATTTTTACTTAAATCACCCTCCCTCATTGTACTAATACCAATAATAACATTTCAATGCCCTGAAATAATGTACTATTAGACATTTTTGAAAGCGTTGTTGTTTTATTACAAAACGTAGGGTGGATCGTGCAAAGGTTTACAAGATAATTTTGCACCACCATTCTTTTTTCATCGCTAACAGGCCCTAGAGTAGAAAACCGGAAATATGCAAGAATAGAATGTTAACCTTGAGTTAGAAATATTATGTTTAACATAAAAAATATAAGGGAACCGCAAATAAGCGAGTAAAACGAGCTTTTAAGAACAAATAATCAGGCCAATCTAGATTTACAATGAGCAATTAGTGCACCTTGAATTGCTAAAATCTTAAACGTTTTAAGTTTCAGAAAAAAAAATTGGCGATATCCCTGACATTTTCAAAAAATATAACCGAGCCTGAGCACCTATCTTTTTAAATTTCACGGCCAAGCTACATCACGACTTTATACAATATTCATTAACGAAAAAACTGTTCAGAGTACAGGAGTTAATCAATTTTGAAAAAAAAATCATTAAAAACTATACAAACTATATTTTTATGACTGAAGGTTCAGAATATAATAGCTTCAGAATAATTTACAGTATTCTTTTTCTACAACAAAAGCATTAAAGGATACATGCTCAACTTAATTCTTCAGCGAGTTTAAAAACAGTTTGGCCAAAGAAACCGATTCCTCACAAACCTCTGACCAGTGTTTACGAACTGTACATTTTTCAACATTAATTTTACGCAATGTATTTTTCGAAAAACTTCACTTCAAAAATGAAAAAAATTCAGACAAAAAATTAAATAAATACCAAACAATCCTTTCCAGCTGAGTAAGTTGCATGTATTTTCAGATTAAATAACTATTCCAGACTATACAGGAGATAACCTCACCAAACATTAATTGTCATTTTTACGTTTTTAGTCCACTAAAACATGCAAAAAAAATGTTTCAAGTCAATTTAATTTAATTCATAAATTAATGAAACGTGACGTCATAACAATATGACGTTTGTATCTGAATTGCCTCTTATTTACCACAGAACAAAAAACAAAAATAATTTCATAGTTACACAACATTCATTTTTTTTAAACTCGCTTTAAAAAAAAAAGTTATTTAACCCTGCTCGTTTACAACAGAAAAGTTTCCCAGAACTATATGAAAATTTACAGCCCATTTTATGGCCGCATAAATAGTTACGATACTATTTCCAGTATCTGGAGCACGATGAAACGATATTGATTTTTCAAACATGTGGTTTTTTTTATGATCCCACGACTGAAAACCAATTCCGAAATTTTTTTTTTCTGAAAGTCAATTCCGGCGCATATATTCACTTTCAGGAATGCCCACAACGTGAAATTAAGGCAACTCTTATCCCACTTCAACAATGAAACTGTAAATAAAGTAAATACCAATACACGCCGAGATTAACGCGAGGGGAGCGAATTAAATACGGGCAAAATTTTGCAAAAAAAAAAATTAAAAAAAAAAAGATTAACAGCATATTGTTGAATAACACCAAACAGCGCTAGGCAGGACAAGGATTTAATGGTCCGTGTCATTAGTCGGTTGTTGCGAAGATTCCCAGGTGCTTAGCACTATGGGAAGAAAAATGGAGTTAATGGTTCAGATGGATGATAAGGAATGATTGGCGATGATGACGAAGGGATAAACCATCGAAGATGGCCAAAAATCGCCTTGATGGGATTTTCTGAAAGTGTGTTGCGCGTCATTGACTTCTCGTTGTTCGAGACTGCTCATTCAGAGCAACTATATAGGCCACCTTTTTCTACTTCCTAATTTATTCCTGCAGCCTACCTGTTGGTCGGTACCTTCCCTCTTCCATATCTCGTTTACCTGCAACCTTATCTCGTTTCTACCTGAGGTTAAATGGACTATACCGTCGCGATATCCCACCTGCCAGAAGCCAACTCTGGTGTGAGTCAAACCGTCAACAGTCGAGATAGAGGACTTGTGTGAACACGGCTCACCTGAACACACATTTCGGATGGCCTGGATGCACGTGTGCTGGCTTTTATCTGTACGTGACCACTGCTTGGACACGCGCATCTTAATGTGATTTATCCTCTTGTTGCCCCTGAGGGACTAGCTGTGGGCGATAACTGCCTTCATCCTACTTTTTGTGATATACATCTTCCTTGGAAAGTGACCTTTAGAACAGGTGAGTTACCAAGTTTTTGGTCATTTCAAGTTAAGTTGCTATAATGACGTATAATTAAATTGCTGTTAACTTGAGTAAAGTTACAGTTTGATGGAAAATTAACGTTTCTTTAGCAAGGTATTTTAAGTGACATCAGAGATGATACGATTAACATTTTAGTCATTGCATTAAAAGTGTCATTGAAGTTTGTTATACAGCTAAGTTGTATAACAAACTTAACAAAGCTTATTACAGTTAAGTTGCATTTAAGTTACAGTTTGTTGCAAGAAGTTTCTTCACTAAGGTATTCCAAATAACATCATCGATGATAGGATTAACGAGTGATGTCGATCAAAGTAATGTTTTGAAATGTTGAAAATTACGAAAACTCCTCTTCAGATGTTATTTGGAATATTACCTATAATCTTAAAATGTAATTAAACTAGTGTCAAGCCAAAAAACTATTGATGAAAAGTAATAGACTAAAAAAAGTGATGGCAAACTAATGTCAGTATGCGATGTACAATCAACGTGCAACTATAACATTTGCAAATTTGGCATACAGTATATTAAACAAATAACATCAGTAATTTACAATCAGTTTTCCATAAGTGAATGTAATAATATCCGAGTTACATTAATTGTCAGACTAAGTAATTATAGCTTCCAACGTGATCGGTAATTTCGCATAAAGTTTGTTGGGAACTCCTATTGTATCCTGGAATGTTTTAAAGGATACATCATGAAATTTCAGTTAACCAAATACATTTGGAGTGTACAGTAAGTTCCACGAACTATGTAATACGAATTATACGATAACAGTATACGTATATATGGCGAACCATGGTGTGGTCAAATACAGTATAATACCTACGCGATTGATAATTCATGGACGGACATTCAATGCAAAAATAGCTAAGTTCTTAGAAAAATATAATGACAGTCTGAAATTCTAATCAACAGATTGTATATATATCAGCGAGGAAGAACAATTGGAAAATAATCGTAGGCGTGCGTCAGATTTGAACATCAGCTTTCTAGAAATTTTCAGAATGTTCGATAAGCAGGTGATTATCAAAGTCTAACTGGCAATATCAAGATATTATATTTTGAAACCTAATTATTTCCAATTATTTCAAATCATTTTCGTGTATTCTACCTGTTAACTAGGAATGAAGACTTTGAATGAACAGTTCTCAAGGTTTTAAATTTAAAGAACACTTATCCTCAAAAATAATAAAACCCTTCAATCAAAATAAATGAATAAATAACGAAAAAATAACGTATAACTAACTTTTACTAAACAAAAACTAAGTTGAGTTTTGAAAACACGAGGAATTTCCTAAAAACAAATCGCGAGAACTTAAATTATTGATAGAAATATCTGATCGTTAATGTTTTATAGATAGCATAACTCAGAACGTCTACAGTGTCACACAGTTATTTTAAATCAATAACGAATTTGACACGCCATCTACCGGGGAATACAAAACAGACACATGCAAACTATACATCTGCATAACTACATTCGTTTGCAAGTTCAGCATCTTTATCTTACAAACCGCACACCAAGATTTCTTTTTAAAAACAAAAATGTTCTTGGGTGGGGCGAATTTACTCCGCTTTATTTACCACACAGCACGGGACAACAAACTTCACAGTTACCACCAGATTTAATTATCATCATACCCACATGTTTAGCATGGGCAATCCCTTTGGAAAGATGGGAAGCTGTTTCCAGAAGAGCTTCTTTAACAAAATGCAATTATGGGAAAGCTTAGCTTCGTATAATTAGGATTTCAAAGTATCTGTAGTTGGCGAGGCACCCCGCTTTTAGGGTAAAAAAATGAAGCCGATAAACTGATGTGAGGTAAATACGCCACCCAGTTACCTAGTTAATTAAATAAAAACGTCTGGGAAGTTAAATTATTTGCATTTGCAGGAAAAACGACTTCAACGACTTCAAACGAGTCGATGATAAAACCTAAGACTGACGAACTATACTTGTAAACTGACCTTAAATTGCAACGCAGGCCTTTGTACCATCAAAAATCTTTGACAATATCACAATAACAGGTTCTTGATCAATGGTGCCACCCAATTATTTCGAATTACAGGTAGTGAAGTGTACCTCTCGAGCTAATCCAAAAGGACACGCGAATAGGAAATAATGATTTCATGCAGCATTAATAATTCGCTTAAGATTATCAAAGTTCTGATGGTGCCAATGATCCTTGAACATAACGTCCTCTCAAACAATATGCACGTTTCAAGAACTAAAAGTTGCATTTCAAGTCAATGTTCATTTTCTTCGAATTTCTAAGGTGTGGGATGCCGATATTAATTAACATCATTGATTTCAAATTCTCTGATAAATGAAATCAATTTCTAAGAATGTCATGAAAATAATAGAGGTCAAGGGTGCTGGTTTAAAGGTAGAGCTTCAACATGCTGTCAGAAATAACTTTGTCTAAAATTGTAGTCTGAATTGTAGGTTGCTTGCTGTCGAGCTTTGATAATTTTCAATCTATGGTTATTGTTGCGATAAACATTATCAATTTTCGTAAACTGATAAAAATGAAAATCAGTCAAGTGCATTGATTCATAGCTTATCTCAAAGTAAAAAAGACTTCTGATAAAAAACTCATGGAATCATTTTCATAATAACCTGAGATTCCCTTATCGATTGCCATAGAAAGTTTGAGTATGAATAGATAAAATTTAAAAAAAAACATTTTCAATTATGGAAGTGAGTCTAGATGCTTATTTTTAGGTTGCCAGAGTGATTTGGTCAATTCGATACAGATTTTGCATGAAGCTGGAATAAATTGTTAACGATACGAATGAATCCCCCTGCCAAATTTCCAACTATTCAATTCTGCATACCACACAAGCTGTATCCATGAGTTTTAATAATTAACCAAACCGGCATGTTAAAAACTATGTAATTATATCAAGGAGGTCATCGAGGTGCATAGTTTACGAGCTAGGTCTTACCAAATTAATTATTCTGATTTCCTGAAATATACATGCGATTTAGACAATACCCAAAAAACTACATACAAAAGATTATGCATAATTAAAAAACTTCCACAAACATGTGGTTCATCATCAGCAAAAGTGGCCAAAGTTCGTACTTCGGCCATTTTTTTCTGATGATTAAATTCAAGTTGCGTGTAGGAACAATCTTACGTGCACATTTATTTCTTTAAATAAGTTATTAAAATTAATGTATAACGTCGTTTTTGCATGATCTTAACATTTTAATTTCATAATTTGATTGAAAACATACAAATCGACCATATGGAACATAACTTGGGGTATATTTCTAAGTTGGTCTTGTTCATACAAGTTGCTTGAAACTGCATGAGTCAGCAAGCCTAGACTAACAGGTCAACCCAACTGGGGTTGGGGAGCCCTGCTAAGGTCATGTGAACCACTTAGCTTTTGGCTTGAATGAGTTCGTAGTAAGCCGTTCAAAGCCATTTTTTTCTCAAATTCAATACAAACGAAGTCACTCATAGCTTACTGGTCTTACACGGGGAAGGGAAATTACAGGGTGGCCACCATGTCAATCTCACTATTTCAGAAATTGATCCTATATCGTACATGTAACTTTGCAAGTTGTCATAAACAGATCCATCTTGGAAAACTGGAACACATTTCAATGTGCATGGGTAACAAACACGATATACTGTTCATGTTCTATTCTATTCTTTTCCCTACAGTCAGTACATAGTATGCAAATTAAGTCAGACTAATAAGTTTGGTCATGATGGACCCCAACGATCACAATTAAATTATATTTCACGTATTTGGGAAATTGGGACCTTAACGGGAAGATGGGTTAGCTTTGGTCATGGCCGATTTAATATAGGATTGCAATTCTTTCGGGGACGTGAAATCTCGTGTGGAAAAATACTGAAGATAAACTAACAGTAAACCGAAAACAGATGTTAAAATGGCATCAAACTGAAAACTGGTGGCAAAACTGGCAATAAACTAATATCCGTATAACATGTGCAACCAAACATTTCGCAGACTGGTTATAACGTAGCCTATGCGAGAAAAATATCATCAGTTTACAACAAGTTTTGGAACTAAAATTGCAGTCAGCTTTTCCCATATAAGGGAGGCGTCACAGTATAAGTAAAAGCAATCAAATCGACTTAGGAAGTTAGGAAATCCTCAGGTTTCCAATTCGGTAAAAACTTTTCGCAACTTACATGAACCTCGAAGCTATTAGATAAAGGGAAGGGGGGGATGTTCATGACCCTTAATATTGGCTAAAATGGCGGCTATTAATATAGAGGCCACTGTGCTATTCATACCACCCATTTCGGTAATCCTCTCACACTTTCACGTCAGTGCAATCTCCCACAATCATCCCATTTCCCCACGTTGGATTCCCATACCGAAACTTTAAAAAAAAAACTAATTTCTCTGGCGAGTAAACGTAAAAATCGATTGATTTCCGAGCACGGTGGCCTAAATAAGCCACGCCGAATTTTTTGCATTCATACCTGCAACCGTTTTTTTTTTTTCAAACATTTTCCTGTTGCCTTCATATCGCGAGCATGTTTCCACTGTTTCCTGTTTTCGGAGCCATCCCTCCATCCGTTCTCTCCCCAGGTAAACCCCAATTACGAACAACAGAAAGTCACCTCGCATGACATCACACTGCATGGGACTTTTCCCCTCCGTGGTGCATTTGCATCGAAGGTGTTCCCCAGACGAATTTTCAGCGATACCAATTCCCCTTCCTTCGAACGTACTGTCAATGGCAGTCTATTCATGCCAGGTTCATTCATATTTCGAGTCCAACCCCAAAATAATGGCCAGACTGCGACAACAATGCAAAAACGCCCAATGTTTTTTTTTTTTTTTTTTCAATTCAGAAAAATCCCCCCGTGCTTTTAATGAAAATATAGAAAATCATTACTAGCCTATTATCTCTATATAGACCTAGGTCGTTAAAGGACTTTTATCACCTGCTGGATTCTGGCAGAAAGTTTTGCATCAAGGCTGCATTAATTCAGATTTATGTTTCCTACTCTAAGATATCGTGCTACGCATATTATCCCTTTTTTGAGTTTTCACGAAATAAAATGTAGTTCAAGGATTCGTCTCACATGCAACAAAAAACAAAAATGGTTTGCTGACGGAAATTAAGATCGAGATAGATGAATTACAGATGACAGACAACCACCAACACCTTTCTTGCCAAAATGGCAACCGGTAGTGCCAAAAAGCTTGCGAGTGTGGGCACCTTAATTGTTTTTGATCAGTTTTGGGCAAGGATACCTGGATTCATAAAATTAAATAATGTATGTTCGGTAGCCATGTATGGTGAACCAGAACCCTAATTGCCCGTTATAAATTTCACGTGTCGTGATAGCAATTTTGCCAAACATATCCATTATCAGCTAGATGGATAATAAGAGGCAGTAGGAAGGATGATGAATGTGCCAATCGTGCCGACAAAATGCAGGCAAAAATCTGGCTAGAGTTGAGTGTTGTCTGTTCTCGTCACCTGCAAAAATGGCATGGGCCGAACGAATAGGTATGAAAACCCATTTGGCATGTTCAAATAAAAGTGCGTTTCAGGATGGACAGGTGTTGAATCGAGCAAAACTTATAAACGTGCCGGGAGAATCAGACCACGTCCTGACACTAAACAGGAACATAATAAAATTTGCAGCTTCAGCTTTAGCCTACCACAACTGCTTACTGAAGAGTGTCACTGAAAACATGTTTACACCCGATGAGTGCGCGAGTACAAAGAATGCTTATTGCAGGCGCTTGCCACTCGGCGTACACTAGCGCCACCAAGCGGGATAAGAATGCGGCATGCATTTTAAATGAAGGCGCACACAAAGAAAGCTTAGCCGAGCCAGGCTGCGCTTACAATTATAAGCGAATATCTGTAAGCAGATTTTTAAGACACAGAGTGGCACACAGATTGGTCAGAAATTGGTCAAAAGTGTAGCCATCGATTGTATGTACCGTAAAAACGTGTCCTGCACTCATCGCGAGATGCTAATGCGCATGTGGATGGCCGCTTTACGCGGAATGTTTCACCTTGCATACATGTAATGCATGCAGTGGCGCCACCAAGCACACTGACCATCACGCTGATATCAGCATTCATTGTGCGCTCTAAAGGTGGAAACATGAAACTGAAAACAAGCACGGAAGAAGCTGAAAGAAGCATGTCAAAAGTAAGCATTCTATAGTGCTCGCATCCGATGAACCTTATGCAAATTTCGTCAGCATGCATATATCACGTGACATTTCATTCATGCCACTGCACTGGCCAAAATTAACCAGAGACAGTGCCCAGTAACGTTGTTGATTCGATGAAAATATCACGTGATGCAGCCCCATACGTAAATCAACAAGAGGTACATTTGAATGATGGGCTACTAAAACATTCCAAGTCAGTGTTACATTAAAACGAACTTTAGACAATATGAAAATAGAAAATGTTATAACCCTTCTTAGTGATAATAACGAGGAATTCCCCAATAAAAGAAGCAACACTTTACCATTCATATGGTAATGGTATACGTGGGGTAGAATTTCATCCAAACTTTTATGAAACTTTAGTTATTTTTGTTGAAGTCATGTCAAAATTTTCCGACATCTGATAATACGAACTACGATTCAAACAAATGTTGACGTCTAGGGAGATTCGTCTTATCGAGGTTTGACTGAAACCTACTTCTCTAAACCATATTTTGCTTCTGTAGACTCCTAAAAGCAAACAAAAACGTGTAAAGTCACTTATTTAAACAATTTTTGCTTAAATTGCCCAGCTGAAAGCAAACTAAAACAGGTTCCATCCTCAAAATGGTACAAATTACAACACACGACATCGTTTTACAATTCCGGAACGATTTATCCCCTTGAAGTAGAACTGGTCTAGATTTCCAGATTGTCCTAACATTTTTTAAAAATTTTAAAATTCGCCCTATCGAAGCATGATATGTTTGTGAGCCCCTCATCCATTTTCAGAAATAACCTGAGCACATTTTCAATAATTTGATAACATCGAAAAGGCAAAATTAGGATTTACAAAACGAATGAAAAAAAAAACAATCAGCCCTTCAGTCGCCCTTTAAAAGGTACAAAAACCTTCAATTACTGAAAATCGACAGTCATCAGCTGCAGAATAAAGTCAAACAATACAAATATATTGCCACTAGATGATCGGTAATCAAATCATACATAAAAACTTTTAATATACGGTACTTAACCGTTACCTGGTATTCTGGTAACAAGATAGTGGCACAACGCCAAATAGTTAGAAAAAGTTATTTTTTTCGGGATTTGGATGACGTCTGAAACGTGCACTTATTAAATACAGGCCTAGTCAAATATTAAATTGATATATGACGCAAGCTGCTCTCCTTGCTCCAAATGCAACAGGCCACATGTGTAGCTCTATTAATTGTCACTACAAAAATGCACGACCAACCAATAGGTGGCGTTCATTGAACATAATCATAAAAAATGATAACAAATTAAACGCTAGTACTAGTTTTACGGGTTGGAATTCTTCATTTAAAAGGATGTCATGCCCTAGTGGTGAATTTTCAATGTGACGTTTGTAAGATATTTTGAAATACTGTACAATATAGAATAAAATATTTTACATACTGTACATAACAATGGATATAATTTTAAATTTGCCTCCAACACTTTTAATTAATTGAAAACGAATTTCTAATTGAAAAAGCGCCTCTAGGAACAATGTAAACTGTTAATTATTAAAATGAACATGCTGGAAACATGCAATTAAAAATTCTTAGTCATTTCACTAACTAATAATAAAAAGGTATGCCTAAAACCATCTTAAAAAAATGATCATAGAAAACGAACAACTAGGAAACACACTATAAAGTTTACAGAGTGTCCTAGTAGCAAATGTTCAGCAATTCCTGTCGGGCCTATTGCTATTTATTTTAAACAAGCAGCATACTAGTTTACTGATCTTTTTTTGTGAATTAGGAATGAAATTGGGGCTAACGTGATAAAAATGCTGTAGATTTCATGCGAATTAAATAAAATTGACATTCATGAATGTTGAATGTTGCAATAGAATATTAGTTTTCAATGTCCAAAATTAATTCTTAGAACATTCGTAATACTCCTCACACTGATGTTATTTGATCATATTAACAATATGTAATATGCAAATGTTCCTAATATGATTGATGATCCGATTATCAAATTTTAGCAGACTAGCCATTTCCTGTGGCTATTTTACTGAAATTACAAATGATGTCGTACTTTTAATTTGAATTGACAGTAAAATCTCTAAATTAAAATTAAATGAAAAATGAAAAATTTGCCAATTTTTGTCATTGAATGGGCGATTTCATAAAAACTAATTTGTCATTACAGGGAACTTTACGAATGGCACTTTTGGCAGTGGTGAAGTCACGTACAATGGCTTGCAATAATTGATTTCTAAATCAAGGATATCATTAAGTAAATGTTTTAAGCCAGTTAGTGAGTCGATTTTATTTGCATGCGTGATTCCACGACCGCTAAAAGTACCATTCATAAAGCTTGTGCTCGAATACCCCTATAATTTTGTAGTTTAGGCGATCTATATTGCTATTGTAGCTTCCATTAGGCATCCTGTTTAGACTACGCATTTAAAATGAGCTCAATAATGGAGAAAAAAATAACTCCAATCTACTTTTTAGCAGTTAGCCCGCGAACTGACTGCCCAATTATCACAACAAACCCCACAATCCTCATTCCCAACTTGGAAATTTTCCGACAGTAGCTGATTTGGTATTTGCAGGTCACAATTGCATGTAGACAATTGTATATGTACAGTAGGTTCATAGAATTATCAAATAATCTTTATCGCAAACATACAGAAGAATTTGAAGAAATTGAAGAAAATATATATTTCATGAATTTGGATGTACATGTATAAATTGCCACAAGGAGATATTCTCAATATATCAAGGCCTACATACTGTAGACTAAAAAACTATTCACTATTCTGAATTACCTTCGAGCCAATATTTACCATTCATTAATATCATGAGAAGCTGACCTTTTACAACAGGCTTAATTTTGATCGAATTAAACAGGAATTTGGCCCACATTTATTCGCGTTTTCATGATGCCCATGAAAACATCCCTATATTTCATGGTTTTTAAAGAACACATACCTACTGATCCATGGTAAAAACCACAAATTTAAAATTACTTTTAACGCACTTCCTTTATAATTTAAGGTTGCGAATAATTCTCCAAAAAACAGACAAGATTTGCATGAAAGCAACTTCTAAGAAATTTGCCCGCAATGATACATGTATATGCATGGATATTTCTTCTAAAATGGCCCGCATTTCGTAATTTTCAACGTCTCTGATTATTCCCTGACCTTTCCAGTTGGTAAAACAACTCTCTCTGGCCATTCTAAACACTGACAACTATGACAAATATCAATTAAAGGGATGCTATATTTGTTGCATATTATAAGTTAAAACAGGACATCATGTAGAATAAAAAATGTCATAAGGAAACAGCAAACTTAATTGGTTATTTTTACAATTTCATTATTTATTTCTTCTACAGAAGTGCTTGCTTCAACTGCAAGCTTTATTTTATTAGTTTTAATGGCTTGACTGTCTCTAACCTTTTCACGACAAATGACTATTTCCTGACTATTCCATAGATTCTGTACGTTTTTTTCAAGTGGTAAAATTCGTAGATATGATTTCAATTTCCCTGGCAATCCAGGTCTGAGAGACCCTGTGTTATAATACAACGAAATTGGTACCATAACTCCCTCAATCAAACTTATAACTATGCAAAATTTACCTCCATAAATAGAGATTTCGAAGATATATTCCAATTTCATGAAATTCCAGGTTTTCCATTTCTGGGGACCCTATATAACAACTTGAATTTGAATTTTCCCTAAATATTTTTAAATTTTCTTGAATTTTCACTGAATATTTAAAAGTATTTTTTTTAATTTTAAAGCAATATTGGCATTTTCCCTGAATATTCATTAATTTATTGGAATTTTTCCGAATTTGAAATGTTACTGAAATTTTTTTTCAGTTTTCGGGAATTTTCAATGACATTTCCATCAATATTTCGTTAAATTTCCCTGCCTATTCATAAATTGTATGGGAATATTTCCAAATTTTACCGGATATACTTAAATTTTACAGGAATTTTAATAAATATTAAAGTTTTTTCTTGAATTTTCAAGTAATATTGTCGTTTTTCTAAATTTCCATATATTAAATTAAAATATTTCCGAATTTTACGGAATATTCACTGAATATTCAACTTTTTCCAGAATTTTAGGGCATATTGACATTTTTCTTATAATTTCAAAGAATATTGTCATTTTCCTGAATTTGCATAAATTATAATAAAATATTTCCAAATTTTACCGAATATTGATAAATTATACAGGAATATTACGGATTTTCAAGGAATATTGTCTGTTTTCTGAATATCCATAGATATCATTAAAATATTTCCGAATTTTACGGAATATTCACCGCATATTCAACTTTTTTCTAGAATTTTAGGGAATATTTACATTTTTTCTTAAAATTTCAACGAATATTGTCATTTTCCTGAATTTTTATAAATTATATTAAAATATTCCGAAATACAGGAATATTTGCGAATTTACACTGAATATTCAACATTTTTTTCTACAGCGCAATTAATACCACAACTCCCTCAATCATACCAACAACTAAAATGCACCTCCAAAAGTAGAGATTTATAACCTTTTTTTCGAGCCTCCAGACATCGTGATGCGGAAAAATTGATAACATTTCATATGTTTCAATGGTCTGCCATGTGCATGCTCTCAACTGTGAAAATCGACACTAGTTTTGCTACAAGAAAAGATAAAGTTGTCAGCATTTCAGCAGCAAGTTCCTCCGCAGACTCCCCCAAATTGCTGACGCATGGGCTGCTGTATTTCATAGATGCACATTTCACGAACAAACCCAGAATCTCGATAAATGTACATTTACATAAATGTATTTTCAATAATAATGAAAAGCTGAAATTGCAGAAAACTGCAAACAGGATTTTTCATAGACCTGTCATCGCAGCTACAACGAATTTATGGCCCAGCATCTCAGAATGAGGAAATAGAAGTCTAGAAATGCTTTTAATATAGGAACTTTACACGCACGCATAGAATCTGTTAGGCTAATATGCTCACATTAATGGAAGAGTGGTTGGAAATATTGGCCTTTATTATGCCCACTTTAGCAGCTATTTTGTCAGTCAACAAGTTGGAACAAACCCAATTGTCTTATAAATTGGGATTCACTTTGTATCCTTTGTAAAACTGAAGAAGAGAACATGCGCCTGTATATTATTAAATCACAAAAGTATGCGCTCTCTTCTTTCATTCTAATAGCTACTTTCGCTATGATATAATAACTGACTCTAAATTTGCCTTTTAAGAGACGGTTTGTTGAAGGAAATTCACCGTTCCAGTTCCAACTTGAGCGGGTTATTTCCTGCAGCGCAACTGAAAAAAAAGACTTTGCATGGCTTGAATTTTTAAATTGTAAATACACAGACATTTATCCTGTAATTTAACTACACGTGCATCATCTGACCTACATATAAGATATAAAAGTTGCTATTTAGTTAGCCCAACTATTATGGACGGTATCAGTAATGCATGGCTCACGAAATTCAATTTTTTTTTTTATCAAAATTATATTTTTAACCAATGCAAGGAAACGTAAAACGTGATCGAAGTGCTTATAAAAATACAATTACCACACAAAAAAATTAGCGCAGATTTTTTATAACTTCAGCATTTTACACGGATATAGCACCAACTCGAAGATTATGAGCTTCTGAACTTAATGTTGTTCAGTTCAATTCAATGCCCTACAGTTAGCACTCATAGTTTCATGTATTGCAAGATTTGGGGGGTAGAGTCATTACTTTATTACACGGACGCCAACTCGAATATTTTGAGCCACTGAACTTAATGTTGTTCAATTCAATTCAATACATTACATGTTAGCACTCATAGTTTCATGTATTGGGGAATTTGGGGGTATAGAGTCATTACTTTGTTACACGGACACCAACTCGAAGATTTTGAGCCACCGAACTTAATGTTGTTCAATTCAATTCAATACCCTATAGTTAGCACTCATAATTTACCATATTGGGGAATTTAGGGGAAGAGTCATTACTTTGTAACACGGACACCAACTCAAAGATTTTTGATCCACTGAACTTAATGTTGTTCAATTCAATTCAATGCCCTACAGTTAGTACTCATAGTTTCATGTATTGGGGAATTTGGAGGTAGTCATTACTTTGTTACACGGACACCAACTCGAAAATTTTGAGCCAGTGAACTTAATGTTGTTCAATTCAATTCAATACCCTACAGTTAGTTTTCATAGTTTCATGTATTGGGGTATTTGGGGGTAGTCATTACTTTGTTACACGGACACCAACTCGAATATTTTGAGCCACTGCAGACTTCATGTTGTTCAATTCAATTCAATATGCCCTACAGTTAGCACTCATAGTTTCATGTATTGGAGGTATAGAGTCATTACTTTGTTATCAATATGCATAAAATGACATAACAATGCAACATATTTTACTATATTTGAATCGAAAGATTGAAGGATTGGATTTGGATTAACAACTCCTCAAATATTATTGGTATTACAATCCCACTCGCGTTTTTTCGCACCTCACATTTACGAAAACCACGTTTTTACGAATTAATGTGTTGTTCCCGTAAAGCATAGAACTAATGTTAATTTTCGCTAAGAATTACGAACTTAAATTGCACATTCCCTCTGTTTTACGATCTTAATTTCCTCATAAAGTGTGTTTTCTTTTCCCATATTTCTTCCCGGCCGGAACGGAAAATTTCCCCATGCATTGATTGGATTTCGGAACTTAAGTTGGTAAGAAGGGGAAGAATGTACAAATTGCGCCCATAACCAAAACTAACATCACCTGTATCGAAAAAATGATTGGATTTATAAGCCCGTATTCGTCCGGTGTGTTGTGTAAATTGGTACAAATTGCGTGGAAATTGTACATCTCGGAAATGAAATGTGCAGTTTACTGATTCTTGAAATCTCAAATGCTCATGAACAAATACAGGTGAGTTCAAATTGCATTTCACGGTTCTTTTTAATGCCATTCCCACTTAGGACCTTTCTATACAATCACGAACATTTTCGGTACTTTTCTGCTATTAATGTCAGAAAGAATAAAATAAATGGTTAAGAAGAACATGTTCTACAGTTGTAAGTCAACTTGAGCACCATGCAATTGAGGTTCCAGGCGATTTAAAGCTTGTCGACAACTATGTGATTGAAATAACGCCTGTTGTGCACCTGTAGACATTGCATTGTGGCAAATGGTAATTTATTTGTAATGGAGATAATAAAATCCCTATTAAACCTCATTCAATTTCAGTACCCGGTACATGTACCATGTATTTTATTAGAGGACACCGCCTACCAGAACGAGTTCAACTTCCAAAGTCAATCTTCTTGCTAGTCTCTATACAGTTGTCCGAAATTACACCTTGTTTTACTAAACTGTTTTGCTATTGCCAACGGCCTACCAGATAGATTCTCCAATAGTTACTTATCTCAAGAAGTAGTTGTGTCCATCTGTTTGACAAAAATAAAAGTTACCAGAGCTCAAATGAGAATGGCTATCAGATGACCTATATCAAACCAAACATTGCCACTGATAAACTAACTATGCACTAACTGAAAATGTACAATTAATGTTTAATTAGTTTATTGTTATGCAATGCGGAAACATATTTTACAGTTCACAGACGGGTCATATGCTGGATTCCATCCTTTCATGTTGTCAAATAAATTTTCTACCTATAGATTATACGTAGAATAGATTTGTTTGTCTGTTTGTTAAAAGAAATATTCGAAATGTCGCCAAACATGTGGCTTCTTTACATATGCATTAGTAAAATCAATACGCCCTTAGGAGCACATAGGCATATCATAGACTATTTCTATGAAAAATAGTTCCAAACACATGTCAAAAGGCTCAAATCTCAAGATACATTATGTGTGTACAGTGACAGACGTGATCAATAAATACAAAAAAATGACTGTATTTTGGTAAGGAATTATCTTACTGTCTGGAAGAAAATCCATCCTACAAATTATTCTCAAGACTTTTCTCACGATCATGTTGCATTGATAAAAATGATCTAGTGAATGTCTTCTTTGTCTTATCTTTCAAGAAATGAAATATGCATTGGCATGCTTACAACCCAATTTGAATGAAGTGTTGCAATAAAAAAATTAAGAATTTGATGTGTTTTTTCAATGTGCAATTAACTATTTAACAAAAATATTTTTGTAAATTAAGAATAACCGATAGAATGGATTATTTTAGTGGTATATTTTAAAATGCCTTAAAACTTTCAAATGCATTAATTTGTCGCAATCTACATGCATTTTAAAATAATTTGAAACGTATTTTGCAATTCTAACTGCATTTCACAAATTCAAATACATTTAAAAATGCATTCGACAATTCGAATTGCATTCCACAAATTCAAATGCATTTCTTTTCAATGGGGGTATAGACAGTCCATATTTATTGCAAGTTCCAAATATTATTTAAATGCAGAGATGATTGTAAAGCGTTCACTGTCCAAGGAAGATATAATCAAAGGCTTATCACAGACTATTACTATAATAATAGTTCTATGCAAATGTCAACAGACTCAATTCTCAAGATAAAACTTTTTGTGTATCGTGACACACGAGTTTTGCTTTTGCACGAAATCGATAAATACAAAAAAAAGAGAGTAGATTTTAATGTCTACAAGAAAATCCATTCTACAAAATTTTCTCAGGTTGTAAGGCAGAATCAAGTTATAATGATAAAAATTACATAATGAATGTCTACTTTGCATCATCTTTCATAATGAAGTACAGTAGTATAATTTAGAGATATAGACAGTCCATATTTATGCAAGATAACAAGTTCCAAATTAATTTAAATTCAGAGATGATTGTAAAGCGTTCATTGTACGACGAAGATATTCAAACGCATGCAAGTTGGTGCATTTCTGGTCGCACGCATGCAGTCTTTATGCAAAACATACGAGAAGATAAACATAGGAATGCAAACGGAAATTCGAATTGTCCAGTTTAACAAATGTGGGTCATATTTATGCAAACAGTATTTTTTTGCGGCTTAGAGTGCACGCCATATTTTGGTCCGTTCATTTACTTCAGGTGAACAGAACACATGGCAAACATTTCGAAACGTTACTTCCTAGTAGTACTCACAAACCCTACAGCCAAAGGCAATCAACTCAAGGTAAACAGGGAAGTAGTCGAGGTAACCTCAAGATAAAGTTAATCAATCTTCAATTATTTAATAAGATCAAAACAATTGGTGATCAATATGGAATGGTTGAGAATTATGGAACTAAGGAAAGTAAATATTTACAAGACTTACATGAAAACTTGGCGACATCAAATGACACAAAGATGCCACATAACGACGGCCACAGCGTG
>JAQGBX010000215.1:0-43055 GCA_034698745.1 Megaphyllum sjaelandicum | reverse complement strand
ACATAAATGGCTTGTATGGACCCATTCTACATGCCCACAACGTTTGGCAACATAGCGCTGAA
The DNA here is from genome assembly GCA_034698745.1 of Megaphyllum sjaelandicum. Taxonomy (NCBI): domain Eukaryota; kingdom Metazoa; phylum Arthropoda; class Diplopoda; order Julida; family Julidae; genus Megaphyllum; species Megaphyllum sjaelandicum. Next base: position 42,993 of record JAQGBX010000215.1, on the reverse strand, counting down.
ACACCCTGTATATATTTTTGTAATACGCACACAGGGTTATTCCGAGCCATCGTAGCCTACAGCGGATCGTTGAACAAAAATATATTCATACAGAAGCAACCGCTTAAAATTGCCAAAAAATTGGGCAAACTCTTGGGGTGCGAGTTCGAAAGCACCGCGACATTAGTAGACTGCCTTCGAGAGAAGACGGCCAAAGAACTTATTTTAGCATCTCACGCTCTCACGGTAAGTGTAATATTTTTTTGAGCTATTCGTTAAAATTAAAAATGAAGACAAATTACAGGAAATTAGAGTGTGTAAGCCTACTCCGATTGAAAAAACAATGTTTTCCCATAAAACGAGTTAAGGTCCTGCAGCAGGACCCAGTGTGGTCCACTAGCGGCCACGAGGACAGATCTTAGATCTTAAACCGTACATCATTCGATCGTTGTAGTTCTCAACGGGCAATGCTTTTCCTTTCGCGTTTGTTGTGGAAAAGCCAAACGCTGGAAATTATTATCTTAGGGAAGATCCGGAGATACTTTTCAAGGAAGGAAGATTTATCAAAGTTCCCGTTCTCTTTGGCTGTACCAAAGATGAAACTGCGACGCTTTTCGTGGACAAGAAAAGCGACATCTTTAAGGTATTCATCTGTATATATGTATATATATATACCGTATTCCCACGCAAACAACGGCATAGCACTATAGGTAGAGGGAGAACAGCATGCCACTACACCCGGGGATAAGGGCAATGCCGTTATATGTAGGGGTAAAATTTCCAGGAATTCCCTTTTCACCCATGACGCAACTCGTTACCTAAATCCCACAATTCATGTGTAATTAAGCTTATTATTTTGAATGTACTAGTTAGTCAAATAACGCCCCTACCAGTACAGCATCAAACAGTTATCATTGGGAGCACTACCATGCTGAGCCGTAAATCATATACAGTTGAAGAAAAGCTGAAGGCATTACAGAAATTAGATGAAAACAATGGAAATATTCGAGGAACAGTCACCAATTTAGGAATTAGCCGGTCTGTACTGCAACTTAGGCGAAAACAACGATTTGAACTGGAAAACGCTTTTTTCCTATGAACTGGCATACCTCAGTTTATAATGGCATACCCCCGGTATAAATGGCATGGAACAAAATGTGAAAAGGGATTTTTTGTTATCCCCGGGCTATAGTGCCCGTTGTTTGAGCGGGAATACGGTACTACGCATCCTCAGATGTAGTTCTACGATAAAAACATTTACAGGATAGCACAGTTATGTTCTGGTGTCTTTTTTAAAATCAAACAAATTTATTTCAACAAAAATCTAAATGTGTATCGGACAGATACAGAGTGAGCAGTGTTGTCTCAACTTGTCTGGGATTGGGGGTTGTCTCAGATGTGATGGAGAGTCCGACCGTATCTTGCGCGGGACATGTCTTCATGAAGATGTGGAGTTGCACCAAAATGTGGGGTTTGGGCTCCTCGTGGCGGAATTTGGAAGTTTTTGATGGCACTAGATTCACTCGGCGAGACAATGGAATCTCCCGCATTAACTTTAATGCCCCGTCTTCTTCTATTAGGTGCACCGAATGCCTGAAATTGTATTGCTCTTGCCTCCTTATTTCCTGCGCCCGTTATCGATCAGAAGCCAATGCGGGCTAACGGCTGCGATAAGTAGCAATGGGGACGTGTTGCCACGTCTGGTACGTTCGTACTGGATCTAGGCCGTTCCGAGAGATGCCTTTGACTACTAGTGCATTTTTGTGAGAAATGTTCACTTTATCCTATCAGAAGACATTAAAGGGGATGGTAGAGGGAAAATTCGTCGGTTGGAATGGACCCTATTAAACGGACTAACGCGTGAATCATTCTGGAATTTATTGCGACGAACGAGAGTGATGGACCCTCTTTGGATCAGGAATTAGAAAAAATGTTGCCACTAACGTTGGGATACTCTTTGATCGGTAGTTAGTTATGTGTGTGTTTCGAGATTGAACTGAAATAAAAGACATCTGGGGCTGCACAGTAAATGATGACGCCATCATCAGAATTTAAGGAATGGAAGCATGATCATCATTTAACGAATGACTTCATCATCAGCTTTTATGAATGACGTAATAATAAACATTTTATGCATGACGTTACCTTAAGCATTTACATAGGTGATGTCATCAGAATATGTTAATGACGTACGTAATTAATTTAAAATGGTCCATTTTGCTGACATTTTATTTAAGGAAACATTTTTTCAGAGATGTTGAGGACATCTGATACTATAAAATAGCCCCCTTAATTCGGGGAAAGACGTATTAACGGATTAACAGCGGAGAAAATTAAGAGAAAACTGGTAAAATTTCTCCAAAAAAAAATATAATTATCTGCGGTCGTGTATAACACGATCCTACGTGTTCCAGATTTATCCAGATTCTTCAGAATATTTACAGTCTTTTCAAATATTGACTTTTTTCTTAAAATCTGGACATTTGTAACATTTCTTTTGCATTTCTCTAATTCTTTTTCAAATTTTCAATATAAATTTCAATTCTTACGCGGATTTTTACATCAATTTCTATGCTTTTGACTAGAAAAGAAAACTAATTTTACCATGAAACAACCCCATGATTATTTTGATTTCGAAATTGCCAAGGTGTCCAGAAGATTGCTTTCCAAATGTACTGAGAAAATTGATTTCATTTTTTTTTTTTAATTTGAGATTTCAATTTGAATTTGAATACTTCCACCGTTATTTAATTTTCATTATGTTCTCAAAATTGCAATATGATTGTCCAGAGATACGAAAATCTTGGTTAGGATCTACGAACGGGGGACCTAACAATCATTAAGAATAGTTTGGCAAAAGCTTTACGAATCGTACTTTGGCAGTCGTGAAATCACGCGCACAAAATCAACGCAAGAATTTCTTTAAAATAAATAACTCAAGATTATCACAATTTTTAAACCAATGAATGCATTCTTTTTACACACACGATTACCCTAACATTACTACAATAACATCAACCACTAAACTATACCGTCCAATTTCGACCATACTAACTTCTTTGAAACAATCCTAAGCAGAACCCAGGAGCCGCTCATGTGGCTGCTTTAAAGATTGGCAACTTGCTACCTCAAACAATCTAACACTTAAAGTATAATTACAAATTAACATAAATCATCAAAACCAAGAAACACACATAAAAGATGCCGGAAGGGGTTGAATCCCCTTAGTGCAGTATCTTCTTCTTCTTCTCTTGGAACTCAGTGTACATTGTACATTACATGTAGCAATGTTCATTGAGGTTCAATGTGATGACACGAATTCCCTTTACAAGTGAGAACAATTTAATGCATACAGTATATGCATGGCCTCTGTGAAGACAATTTTTTCGAAGACATTGTTGATCCCACGTCGTCTGCTACCTCATTTGTTTGATAGATATTCTTCGAAATTGACCTTATTTTCTAGTTATTTTTTATATATTTCAGTATTTTTGCTCACTCGATTTTACATTATGCTTATACACGTATTTGCTTGCATGATACAAAAAGAACTTCAATTTTTCTTCATCATTAAGCCGTTCAATTGAACGCCGTAAAATACTGCAACCAGAAAAGTTCGTTTCCAAAACACTACGTTATAGGGGGATTAAAAATTTTCTTCACACCCATGGTGCCCCATCTCATCCCTTCCCCTTCCTTTAGCTTCCTTCATCCAGAAGTGCGGAATCTTTGGCGGGCCAAACCTACTGCTAAGGTTATGCGTTATTGGATTTAGTATAAAATAAGTCAGTTTAATGTTATGTTTATAAGTAATAAATTATATGAACTCGTCACGCCAGGCCCCCAGGCTAGAGCCCTGTCAGCTCCCCTCTCCAACTCCCCCCCCCTCCCCCCGACCTTCCTTGTGGGGCTATGACTCGATCTACCCAGAATGTACTATCATTTATAGGGTCGATACACGAATTACATGTAGTAGTCAGTTGCCCAAACACCTGCAGGATCTTCGGGAAATCTGCTGAAATGTGATTTTTTGGCTGAGTTCTTCTATGCATGCATTTAATTCCGACGCTTATTCCTTGCGGGCATCAAAATATTTCTTTTTGGAATGTCTACATTTGTAGAACATGAGTATGTTATGTACATATTGCATATTCTCTTATTCCAGGGTGGCATCACCATAAGCATCCTCCTTAGGTTTAAACACCATCACTACAAGTCTTTAGTAGTACGACTGTACGATATGCATGTCCACACATGCATTAAGAATCAGGGTACAGACAGCTACATTACGTCTGCACGAATCGATCGATGGTCAGACTAGTACAAAAGTGCACTTCCTGGAAATTCTGAGGTAGAACAATTTTGTCAAAAATCTCTGGTGAAAAAAGCGTAGATTTATACCCTGATAAATCGGGCCTGACTTAGACATGGCGAGGCCCTAAACCCCCAGAAATATATTTTCAACTTCCCTGTCTTTCCCATATTTTAAAGAAATTTCCCTGACCTATGAAAATGTAAACATTGACATACTGTACATGTATTGTACACTGAATGTCAATGTAATAAACACTGTATTTATTGCTCATTATATAGTGTATATTAGTTTAGTTTAAATTGATACCGCACCCATATCGTAAAACTTGTTAAGTATATGCAGAATAAAAATTACGAAAAATTCGCAAACGAATTGATAAATTGTCTGCTTATAAATAAAAAAATGGTCTATTGAAAAATTGGACCATTTAAAATTTGTTTAAAGTTGACCGATAAAAAATATTGAAAAGTTTTTCAAACTGGCCAAGCATAAATGTTCTAAATTGACCAAACATTGTTCAAAATTGAATTGACTAAACAAAAATGTTCAAAATTGACCAAATAAAAATTATCAAAATGGACCAAGCAAGGTGGTTTAGAGGTTAGCATCCTCGTCTTGCATTCGGTAGACTCAGGTTCGATTCCCGGATCGGCTATCCTCGATTGTGGTTTTTCATGGTTTCCCACAATTCCTCCAGGCAAATGCTGCGATAGTTCCTATATTAAATCGGTCATGACCGTCTACCCATCCCATCCTCCTCGTTAAAATCCAAAATACGGAAAAATTAATTAAATTGTGAATTTGGGGTCAATCAATGATCCCCCCTGCCACATGGTACTATGTACTGACTGCAGGGTAAAAAATTGAAATTGAAGATTTGCCTATGCGTTTTTTTTTTAATGAGACCAAAAAAAACTTTTTAACCTCGGAAAAGGTTGAAAATTTGTCTTCGAAAAATGCTGGAAATTGGGCAAATTTGTTCTCAGAAATGTTTGCAAATTTTACAAATTTGTAGTAGCAACTTGTCATGAGAATGTACCAAGTGGACGACATATATACATGTACTGACGGTATTGTATTTATGTACTGCGGAAGACGCTGTATAAGAAATCCAGTGAGTCATTTAGATTACTGCATATAGCACTCACATAATTGTTCTTAGTTGAAAAGTTCATTAATGGAAGTTTCCATCAGGACCTTATAAAACAATCCGCGTTTCCATTGCTTAGAAAAACAGAATGGACCTGGGTTTTTATGTTGGATTATCTTAAGGTTATTGTTTACAGAATGGAAGTAATCTGATCTGTAGACGCTGTTGGAGCTGATTCACGTTGCTAGTCTAACAATCACCATTGACATTGTGTACTAATGGTATCATAAAAAGTTGCATTCGATCTGATATATGGTGAAGATAGACAGACCATTTTTTTACTCCAATGTTCACAGAGTTTACCAGAAAAAAGTTTTCAGGGTTTTCTTCTTAGACATAGCCCATCTATCGAAGACAAGGTACATAACGTCGCAGTGATTTATAATTCGTTTAGTTTTCTATCTACCAGTCTGTGTATATAATAAAAAGAGGCACTGAAGAATAAAACAAGATTTGCTAAGATTTCAAAAAAGGCCTCTTGCTGGTACGATTTTCCGGAAGACGCGGTGGCAAAATGCCATAAAAGTGGTTTTATCTAATCAAATTTTCACAATTTTCTCCAGCATCGCGTATCGGTGTCCTGATTTTAACACAGCGTTGCTCGAGCTATTTCTGTGAGATACATAGAAAAACATGTTAGTAATTTGGGACTGCTTTTGAGTAGTTAGCACGTGGTTTCTTCTATTTGCCTAGCTCAAGGTCAGTGTCATACACATTTTTACAAAAATCTAAATGTCTATCTGACAGGTACATGGTGAGCAACGTTGTCTGGAACGACGCGTTATTTACGATTTAAAAAAATTAACTCTCGTAGAAAAAGGCGAGACTTGGCGGGTCGAGTTCAGGACTGGGACCTGCGAAAGTTCATCCCGAGTTGAAAATCTGCGTGGCTTGAGAGACGACTCAAGTCTTCGAATTGGTCATTCAGTAAGCACGTTGGGGTTGATATCCCGTTTTTATTACGCAGTCAACGTAAAATAGGTACAATGGTAAAAACGACATGGTTACACACCATTATTGGGAGCGGAAAAAGGTCAAAGGTGAATACGAGCGTAAGATATGGTAAAATATAGAAGTAACGATTAAAAAAAACACTTCAAAAATGGTCGAATGTCAAAGTGTAGTCTCAAAAAATGACCGGATACGAGAGATAGCCCACGCATTGAATAATTAATGCACATTCAAATGAAATTATTTACATGCAGCCGTGTTAATAAAAAGGCAAAACATCAGCGCTTTTGTCAACACAAGATGGATGCCGTGCAGCATTGTGTGAGGTCATGAGACTCGTGCACTGCCACATGTCATCATCGCATGATCATAAACATCTGATCCAAATCTCTGAATATCTGGGCAGAAACTAAGAGCCTCGATTACGACACAAGTTGATGAAGTGACGCACTTGACTATTATTTTACCTCTGTCATGTCCCGTTATTTTCTATGGTTATATCAGAATTTGTTTGCACGTCGTTCATGAACAGTTGCATGGGCACAATAAATAGCATTGATTGGATTTTTTAGTGATTCATACATATAGTAGTTCCAGAATGCTGAACGAACTAATCACACTGCAGAGCGATAGGATTTATTGTTTTTAGGATTTTTTTGTAATGTTTCCAAATAATGGATAGTTTGGACCAGCGATTCCCAAAGTGGGCAATGGGAACATCGAAGGGGGCGATGGAATTCAAGGGGTAACATGGGGAAAGGGTAGGCCACCTGGTGAAAAACTGCTAGAGAGGAAAGAATACAAATTGATAGACCTTATGCAAAAAGATTCATACTTTAGTACGGTTATATTTTTGATTATAAAATGAATACTTCTTTTTTTCATAGTTTTTTTTATTAAAATTTTATATTAAATGTATCATGACAGATGTTATATTTGGGAAGGGATACTAATTAAATAATGAGGAAACACTGTTTTAGACCAAATATCCTATTCACTCGCGCTCATGGTGTCCGCCATTTTGTTTGATTTGCAGTTGAAGATGTTTCGTAGGTGTGAATCCAATGTTTTCAAAACATATTTTAGCAGATGATGAGCAGAAACATGTTTTAGCAGATGATGAACTGTAACATGCTTCCGTAGATGATAAACGGAAGTTCGTTTCTAAAAAAAATTCAAACAACTGAAATGAACAATCCATGATTCAGTTTAATTTAAAATATGAATTTTGTCACAGTCCATGATTTTAGCATGTTTTAGTTAAAAACTTTAACTTGCTAAGTAGCAAAAGTGGCAGAAAGCTGTGCAATAAATTTAAACACTTAGATTGCCCCTAAAGGGTAGGCAATCACTTACAACATTTGAGCCATGCAAGATTGCCTACTTTCAAAAAAAGGATTTTTACTGATTTGTAGATGCAAGATAGCTCATCCAGTTTTTCTTTCCGGACATTTATTTCTAATTTATTCGTCTTCTCCATAATTCTTTTCGGAAACATTGTGTCCACGCTAACGAAACACTTCCACGCCAGCAAAATGGCGGACACCATGAGAGCGAGTGAATAGGCAGACGACAGCACCCAAACAAATGTCAAAAGCATGTACCAAAAATGTTTCCGAAACATTCTAATCGTGGCGCTGCTACCTCGATTGCAGCAGATGAGCAGAAACATGTTTCTATCAATTTTGCACCAGTGTGGTTCATTCGGTAGAAGCGCGCCGCCACTAGAATGTTTCGGAAACATTTTTTTCCGCTTTCATTTAGACTGGATAGGTCGTGGAAATATTCCATGAAACAGTATCTTGCGACAATAATATTTCTGTGTATGTTTCATGAAACAAAACAGACCTTCAAGTTAACAAACCTTTAAGTTTTCTCAAATTTTTCAAAGTTTTCTGAAAGGTGTTGAATGACAAATGTCTGGACGCTTACATGTTTAGGGACATGATAGAGACTTTGTCAAATGTTTCACTAAATCAGTCGAACATTGGTTCGTTGATCTGACTGGTTGTTGTATCTGACAGACACTGATAAATCCAAGAGGATTAATGAGATTTCAATTCACATTTCTACACACAATGCTATATGCACCATCAAGTATAAATAAAGTGTTTCAACTATGAAAAACTATACGAGAAGATGATGAAATTGTAACTGAAATTTATTTATTATCATATGAAGTGTTGATGACGTACGTTCGATACCAGAAAAATTTTAAAATGCACTATTGAAGAGGAATACTGAATGAATAAAGCATTATATCCTTTAAATGTCTCCACTCTTTGAAGTTTAAGTTGTGAATTATACCAGAAGTACAGTTGTTTCAGGAGTTTTCATAGTTTAGTTGCAAGTTACAAATTTGTTGTGATTTATTCTTTTTAGGATTTTTTCATTAACTTTTAGAGGCACCCTATTGTTAACTTTCTTTCATTTCAAAAGTAAAATGTTCAATTAGCCTTTATTACTTGTATTTTTTTAATACAAAAATTGCTTTTCGGGATTTAACTTCGCGGAAATGTCCATAAGGTTTCCTAAGACTTAATGGTTTTAGCTAACATGCTGTAATACCTTGCTTTAAACATAGTCGACTTCTTGATTGAAAGACACGAGACAATTTGGCATTGCTAACTAGAACACATTTCAATATTGATAACATCACGTACTGTATAAACTGTTTAATTTCATCCTCTGAAGGCCACCTTGGGGTCAATGTGAACCCAAAAGTTTAAAATCTTCAAAATGTTGATTTCAATATTTTGATTTTCTTTGACATTTCAGACGGTTGTCAGATATATGTTTTGGTTTATGGCCCGTACTGTTATATTTGCAAAAATTAAGTTTTCTGGACGATGATTCATCTTTTTTAATGATGAGTAGCCAACATATAAATTTATGTCAAAATTTATCCCATTTGCATATCCTTTCGGTTTTAACCGAGTTCATTTTTTATGAATCTTCATGACCTTCTGAAAGTGACATTAAGAATGATGTGTAAGGTGAAAAAAAAGTTTGTGGTTTTGGATGCCGTCATTAGTACTGATCATGTAAGTGGCGCGGATCATTAATCTCTGTCATCTGTATTGACCATGTAGGTTTCCTCCCCATTGAAAAATACTGTACTCTTATTTAAATTTCACGCGCTACGCATTTCTGACTCGTATTTCCAATTTGTGCCACTACCTGCGTAGAATATGTGCGAAAAGTCCATAAAAGTACTTTACATATAGATACGTGTTTATAAGCAAAAAATTAGGTAATTTAAAATGGTCGTTTAAGATCGAAAAGTAATGAAAGCAAATGATGCAACTTTTTTGGAGGTAATGACATTATAGGTGATGGCATTAGTAATGGACGTGTGCAGTTCCCTTTTAAAAGCAATATACTGCTGGCTTTTCATAAAATTGAATATGCATGCTGATATTTATATAGAAATTGCGCCACTATGAACATGTACGGATTCCTTTAGATCATATAAATTAACACATATGCATGTATGTGTAAAAACCTTTGAGTCAAATAGACCATAGGTGGACTTCGCAGTTTAAAAAAAAAGCAAGGTGGACATCATAGGACTAATTTGAAAAGTGCTCTCCAAGTTCACTCATGCCAAATTTCTTGTCTTTTCATCGGTTATATTAATAATTGACATTTGACACAATAATTGTAACATTTGGAATTATTAATGTAGATTCGTCGAAGATGAAGAAAATTTTCTTGGGTGATAGTACTTTTTTCTTGGAAATGGAATGCTTCTGATTGTTCACAAACTGCTAAAATTGACTACACCGTAAACAAATGCCAACTGCATAGAATAAAAATATACAAACAATAGATATTTAATGAAGAATACAAAATACACAACAGTTTTGCAGAGATATCAGATCCGCTGATTGGATCGACGTGGAAAGTTGGCCAAATTGGAAGTCGAGAATTAGGCATGCATTAGTTTGCTGGCCCTGTTTAACTTTTAAAGTTGTGGAAAAGAACCACCAGAAGCCATGAAATTTGACACATTATTCGAGAATGGATTTTTCTGGGGGCAGAAAAAGTCCAAAAATGGCTCATTTTAGGGTGCAGCAGTTACGGATTGTAGGGTTATAAAGAACAACATGTCTGTAATCGTAAATGTAAATGCAAATCACAAATAAAAACAACAAAACGGAGGTGTTAGGGGGACGATTGTCTGCTGCAAATAATTCGTTGCTGGTTGAGGGGTAGCAACAGAATTAGTTGAACGACAAAGTTACGATTCATATTCATAGGTAAGTACTTATAAAGGTGGACGAGTGAAAATTGACAGTAAATTGATAACGGAATTGGTGGAGACAACGAGTTATGAAATCCACTAATACTTGCTGTGGTAGGTACCAAAAATCGTACAAAATCGATCCACGCTACGACATTTGATTGCAAAAAAATATATTCAAAATCAGAATTTCTTCCAAACATTCAAAAAAGAGCAATTAGCAAACATTTTAGTCTACTGGCGGTTTGGGCGATGGACCAACCGATCCAATGTGACGTTTGGACTATCACCATCTTTTTTTTTCATAGTTTCCTGACCAGCAGCAAACAAGCACGAGGATTCTGTACAAGAAACCTAGGCGCGGTCAGAGGCAGCAGGATGCTTCAGAGGACTGTTCCCTGTGGCAACAATGTCTGGCCTCTGACAAGAAGTAATGGCAATTTTTTAGTTGGTTTTAAGCTTACAAGCCATCTTCTATCCGGGTGTTATTCCTTATTACAATTTCTTTTGGGTTGTCTTAAAATATTCTTGTATTTTTCAGATTTCAGAGACAGTATTCCACCCGCATCAACGGTGGCTGAAGAGTGAGGATTCATCTAGGTTGTTCTCAAATTCAACTGATTAAATTAAGGGACCTGATTAGGTGCATTTGTATTTTGTAAATGCACGGAACTACATCGGAGGTCGTTGTTTCATGGCTATTGAGAGGTAATATTTCTTTTATATATTTTAGGGGGTGTGTATATTGGAAATAACTGCGATTACCGCGTTTTGACTACCTCTTTAGAAGAGTAAAGCTTGGTGATGGATCAGTGGGCGTTGCTTTTAGGGTTAGTGGATGTTGAGCATTTATTTTTTCAAGAAACAGCCGTATAATTGAATCCTTCCGTAAAAATCTTGTTGATATTCAGGTAGTTCCTGTAGCTTCCTTTCTCCGCACTGTGTCGCCAGCAATAGCAAAAGACTCGTTCCAGTATTTTATGGAAAAGGCATGTAACATGCATCGGTGGCGCGCTTTACTCTAACGTTTTAAAAGTTATTGAGCATTTGGGTTTCAAGAAATAGCATTGTAATACTGGCACAATGATTTCTGGAAATTCGACGATATACTGTCACGCCGGATAAGTTTTTTTTAAGATAAGTGGTTTACTGGCGTGGTTTGTGAAAGTGAGTGCTGGTGGGGGGATATTTATTGTTGAGCTTAGAAATTGCGAGTCCAAGGGATGTCTTTAACTAGGCTTGTCCATCTCATTTTTGATTGCTGTCATTATCACGTCATACAGCTTTGCGCAGAAGTCGAGATTTCTGGCTATGGTTTTTAGTTGATGTTCTAGTGACAAAAGTCAAGATTTCTGACCATGATTTTTTTGCTGATGTTCTGGTGGCAGAAGTCAAGATTTCTGACCATGATTTTTTGTTGATGTTCTTGCGAATGAATTTCTTTATTCTTTCATTGGGCTAAAGGTGCTGTTAAAAGACATCAGATTTAGCCGTTTACTATGGTTTTTGAAAATGTAAGGAGGTTTTGACTTCAGCCTTTCTGAGAAATGGGGTTTTGGGCACTGCCCAGCCAACGAATGTAGTGCCTAAACTAGGTGATGTGCCAGCATCAAATGTCCATTCGCTGCCATCTGATAAATATTTCCGCTAATTTCCCACTCTAAGAATTACCAAACATATACCTTTTTCGTCGAGCAGCCTGTTGGCCAGGTTCATGATCATGCCTTCGTTTGGTTTAATCAAGACTCCATGGGGCTCGATTCGGTGTCACTGTCACAAAGCTCCACTTGGCTTTGCCTGAGGAGGGGACGCCTCCTGCTGGTTTCCCGACGCCCGATTTCCGCCGCACTCACATTATTCACTTGAGGAGGCACCGAGGCCTGCTTGCCGTGCTTCGATTCATCCTTGACAGTGAGGGTGATGGAGCAGTCTGGCAAGTGCAAGTCCATGGTCAGGGAGGCCTCGGAATCCGTCTTGGGGACGCTGGAGTCGATTTCCATGTCGGTGTGGGTGTTGGAGTTCTCCATGTTGCCGTAATAAGTTGCTCTGGGATTATCAACCGATACTGCTTGGCGAGTTCGGAGGTTCACTTGCAGCCTTTTCACTTCCGGATTTCCCAAGAGACTGCGGTTGTCGCTGCGTGGGCTGCTGCTGGTGACGTAGCTCAAGAAGACCTGCTTGTGAAGTTCAGTTAGCAAGGTCGGCGCAGAAGGGGAACGCTTCAGGAGCGTGCTGAGGGGCACAGTCAGATATTCTCCAGAATCGATGCTGTCTTGCACGTATTTGCTGAACTGCTGGAAGGAATGCGTGATGTTGTGGCGGTCAGAGTCTTCCAGATCACCGCCTGATGGCGCGTTGAGGGAGGTCGAAGCCTTGTCCCACGACTTCCTTTCGTCCGGCTGCGAGGTTGGGTGACCGTTGGAAGTGGAAGTGCCTTCGTGAATCACGAGTTTGTTTCGGAAGCGAGCTGGGACTATCTTAGCAGAACTGTCCCGGGCCTCGAAGGTCATCACACATGCTGTGACTATCACAAATCCTGGAACAAATCAGCAAATTAGATAATAATGTTGAACAACAAAGTGAACCCTTAATTGTTGGCTCTGCAAGAAATATTGTTCTTTGTTCTAATCTGCTTCAGTGGTGACCAAGGACAGCGAGAAATTTGCACAAAATTGGGTTGGGAGTGCCAATGATGCACCAAAATGATGTGAGCCCTCAAAGAGCTTAACAATGGATTGCTCGTGTATATTGATCCCTAAATGATCAATAATCAGAAGAAAGTTTTGTAATTGTTTCGTCGATATCGGCCATCCTTACTGCATAAAGTAGCCTACATTATAAAAAAAAAATTGAGGTTCATTCAGGGTTCTTCGGAAAAACTCCACCCTTCTTTTTTCATAAAGGGGCTTCGAAGCACCTCAACTAAAAATGGCGACCACATCAACATTACGGGCCTATTCAGCCTAATATCACTTCGTTTTCCCAGTGAAAACATAGCAATCACATAGCCACTTTGGAGTGGATGATACTGATCAGGATTTCGTGAAATGAAATATTCCAAAAAGAATTGCCTTCCAAAAAATTACCCTTAAATGGGTTCAATGTATTGAACCTTTTCCATTTACAAAGAACCTCTAAAAGGGTTCAGTGTACTATTTGATATAACTTTTTTAGAGCTAGTGTAATGTCATTTTCCCTTGTGCTCAAAGAATCCCTAGAATCATTGAAGAATCATAGAAATCCTAGTGATTCTCTTAGTGATGTTTTAAAATTTTTTTGAGGAGTTAGGAAAGTTTGACTATGGATATTGGATAATGTTCCAATTTCAGAACTTTGTTTATACTTCGCTTAAATGCCGTCTTACACTAGTAAATTTGTTGCTGCATTTTAGGCAAGTTTAGACGTGTCCGAAAAGTCGAGTGCATATTTTTTAGCTCTTTACTTACACTCTAAAAAATTTGAGGTTCATTTGGGGTTTGTCGGAAAAAATCCGCAATTTTTTTCATAAAGGTGCTTCGAAGCACTTCATTTAAAAATGGCGACTGCATCGCCGTTATTGGCCTACAAGGAAGGTTACATATTTCTAAAGGTTCTTGGAGGATCCTCTTCAGGAATGTCACACCATTTGACAGCTACATTCCAAAACCCGAAATTTTAAATTTACGCGCAAATTCGTTATATGCTTAGGCTACTGCTGGCTTGAGGAAATCATATTTCGAATATACTGTATGTTCACTCCATTGCAATGTTTTCGTTGTGCAAACGAATTGCTATTCGGTTGAATAGCTTTTATGATCCTGAAAATGTATATATAGTTCTGTTTAGATGTGCAACTGTAAAAACTGAAATGTTTTGGCACAGTAATTTGAACGTTTTAACTGGTAAGTTAGGTTAGGTTTAGTCATATCAAATCATGGTGCCCAATATTTCAATTTCTACTTTATACCAAAAGTGCATTCAGTGTATTTTCCAATTTTAATTAATTACCGATATTGTTCTTACATTTGAATGTACGTTTGTTCCAAAATTTGAACGTTTTAGTTCAAATTACTAGGTTATAGCAGCTATTCAGCCTAATATCACTTCGTTTTCAAAATGAAGACATAGCAAACACGAAAGTACTTCGGAATGGATGATACTGATCAGGATTTCGCGAACTGAAATAGTTCAAAAAGAATAGCCTTTCAAAATCATCCTTAAAATAAAAGGTTCAATGTATTGAACCTTTTCAATTTATAAAGGACCTTTTCTATTTACAAATAACCTTTAAAAGGATCCAGCATATTGAACCTAATTTGTGTATTTCGAACCTTTTAGAAGGTTCTTCGAAGTACCTAAAAAGGTTGTCCTGGTGTAGCAAGGGAGAGAACCTCAAAAGGCTCTATTTGTATACATTTCTTTTAGAGTGTACTATGGCTTTTAAAAATAAAACTTCCGAGCGGAAAGTAATTAGATTTCATTTTTGTTTTTTAAAATTTACAAATTGGAACATTTGATTGCTCATAATTTGCATTCTAAAAAACGTGAGTTTTTGAATATGCCTTTAATTACCAGAAATATTAAAACAAATTGACTCGTGTGCAAGACAGCCTTTAATGCAATTTTATATAGCTTTTAGACTATTGATGAAATGTTATTTATCGCAGTTTTTTGGCTGAATTTTAGATTATAATATTCATTCGGTTCTCAGAATCAAACAAGTCCCGTTTACTATAGCCGACAGTGGAACCTCATTAAGATGAATTCGCATACGAATTTCTGATATAGTACGAACTAGTTTCCAGTACCTGTCCTATGTTATGGACGAATAATGGCCTATTTCTTCGTTTAAGACGAATTCCAAATTCGGATTTTAAAGATTTCCGGCTAAAACAAATGAATTTTCGAGTTCCCGAACATTCGCGCTATGCTAAGTTAAAACGAACTTTAGGTATTTAGGTAACTAGGAAATTCAAAGTACGTTTTAAGGGGGAATTCCCCGATAAAAGTTGCAGCACCTACCTATTAACATACGTGGGATAGGATTTGTTCTAAACATTTATGAAACTTTAGTTCTTATTAATGAAGTCATGACTTCTGATGTTACATACTACAGTTTAAGGGTACGCATTTTGACGTTCTTTAAGATTCGTCTTATCGAGGTTCGACTATATACTCATGTTGTCATTGAAAACGTTCTTATGTTGGCAACTTAATACAACCACGAGTTCATTATTCTTCGTCGCACGTTTAATTGGACCCTTATTTTTAACGAATTTTATTTGGATTTTACCTTCTTTTTTTGGATGATCGTTTGATCTGCGTTTTAGCAGATTTTGTGCATTGTTGTTTCGCACACACATGGGTAATATAGTTATTGCTAGGAATATTTTCAAAGATATAAATATTATCAGGCTCGTCGTGAGATAATTGTAATGGTTCATGCACACCAACTTTGTTCATGGATAATTATTTGAAAATAATAATGGGAACAACAATAATGAATATCATTTCCATTTTGATTATATTCTTTTTGCACGCTGTAATACGATAAGTATTTTTAGCGAGATCACATGCTCATTTTTTTAATGAATCTAATTTTACTTTGCATCATTTTTAAAATTTTAATTTAAGCCTACCTCCAAACCCCATGATTACAGGACCAACGTACGATAGGTTGCTGAGATGAAATCCTCTTGAAGTGTTTTTCACCTTTATGGTTAGATTTCCTTGGGTTTGTTCTTCTGTGGCTAGTTCGTCTGCATAATAACCTGTGTGCAAAATAGTAAAAATGGAACTTTGATTCTTTTGAAATTATTGAAAATATACTACATTAACCCTCTGATGACCCCATTGTTTTTGAAAACTCCGATGACCACCTGGGGACAATTTGTCTCTACAAGTTTTAAAATATATGCCAGGGTTCCCCTGAAATTTCATGTTCAACTACCCTGATTTTTCCAGATTTTTAAACATTTTCCTGACCAGTGATAATGTCAAAATTGACATATGCCAAAGTTATCCACAATTTTGCAAAATCTACACAGGACAAAGAAAAAGTATAAAAATTTACAAAATTAGCATGAAGAAAATTTGAAAATTTGTATTCTGAAAATGTAGAAAATTCTGAAAATTTATCCTCGGAATAGGTTAAAAACTTTGTATGTCCTCGGAAAAGGTTAAACGTTTTTAAAACTTGTGCTGGGAATATTTTAAAAATGTTTCAAATGGACCCTGACCTAACCACGTGGAAACTTTAATTTTTGTATTGTGGCAATATTAATACGTTGAATTTCCATGACCTTACAAAATAAGTCATGGTGCCCTGACTTTTCCAGACATTTTCAAGTTACCTGTTTTTTCCAGGTCTGGGGAAATCCTGTATACGAGTTAAATTTATGGCATATTTGAATTAAAACTAATCATGAACTTACTAAAATTGTTTTTTCATTGAGGAAATCTTTCATATTTATTTAAAATTAAACATATAAAATGACAATGTAAAGAAAACTGTGTCGATTTTAAAAATCGGAATTATTTAATAAAAAAAGGGTTGTTTGAAATGTTGTGGGTGTAGCTATGCCTAAGTGAATGCACAATCGAATGAAACAAATAACATTGAACAAATTTCAGAAAAGATATGGCATATTGGATACATTTTGACATAATGTGGCATATTCATCATCTGAATAGTCATCACAAACGTCTTCATGGCCACTTCCAGAAAGTCTGATTTTTGAAAATATTACAGTAAAGACCATAACTCGAAACACATACCTGAAGGCAAACTATTGAAATCGATTTGTTGAAGATGTTAAACTCTTGGGGGTCACATTGACCTTAAGGTTGTCATCAGAGGGTTAACTGGATAGTTATGCGCCTGACTGTTCAAAACATGTGTCATCCGTCCTAGTGTGCAATTTGGCACATTTCCAATCATCCTATTGCCTGAGTACCGATTTGTTCAAGAGCTTCTCGGTAATTCCATCACCCGTGAAATCATGAGCGATTTACCCTCCTGCTTTATTTACGTTCCGAAACAATATTGACATTTACGTGCGCTGTATGTACTGCTTTTACCCATGGTGCATTGCTTTCAGGCTCCAAATTGAATAATTGACGGGCTGCTCAGCTTCGCAATCCACCAGCAAATCAAAAGTATGGATTTATCGGATGAATACTCAGCGTTTTTTTTATTAAAAAAAAAAACTTTGCCAAAACAACACATTAATGATTCATGGAAAAAACCTTATCCAAAATCTAATTGTACTTAATAAATGACTATCTTCATATACAGTGGAACCTCAATAAGACGAACACGTTTTATACGAAATTCTGAAAGTACGAACTCATTTTCTTTTTAACTTCGGATATTACGCATTTTATGCTCAACGAATATGAGCGAGCATTCGAGATACTGTATATCGAGCATTCGCGCTATGTTGCGTCTTTAAACAAATATGAAAAACAAAATACGTTAGAACGGGAAATTTTCCGAAAAAAATATGCAGCAGCTTCCTATTCATATAAGTGGGATAGTTCTCAAGTGTTTAAGTCATGTTTTGTGCGACTTCTATTAATGCTAAAGTCTGGCGAGTATACTAAAGTGTATAATGTTGATCCGAAGATAATTTTAAAGATATGCCTGTGATGGAAATGTTCACAAGACACGTAGTCAAGATCACCTTTCATTTTGTTATAATCATGTGTTCAAGATGTTCAAATCTGATTTCCTATGTGCAAGACACTTAGACACTACGTCACTATTTAATGAACGAAGTTATCATCAGAATTGCAAAGAATGACGTAATCATCATAATATCAATGAACAGTGTGTTAATTCCGCCCAAGTTTACCTAGCCACACCTACACAGCGTCGCACTGGAGTAGTGTATGAGTGAAAAGTCGTTCACTTAAGTGAGTTACTCACTCCTACTTCACTCACCAAATTAAACTACTCCATTGAACTAGTTCGTCGTTCACTAGTTCGAACCGGATTTAAGTGAACTAGAGTGAACGACGTAGTTCACTTACTCACTTGAGTCACCTAGTTCTTTTTTTTTTCGTTCACTGCCGACACTGAGCTGCGTACCCTACTGGTCTTTTCATATACTGTGTACGTCACTATCAAAATTTTAATGAACGTCACGACGTCATCAACAGAATTTAAATGATTGACCTCATCATACAAATCAGAATTTCAATGAACGACGTCATCATCAGTATTTCAATGAATGGCGTCATCATCAGAATTTCAATGAATCACGTCATCATCAAAATTTTAATAAATGACATCGTCATCAGAATGTTAATGAATGACGACCTCATTAGAATTTTAATAAAGTACGTCATCATCAGAATTTAAATGATTGACCTCATCATACAAATTATAATAAATTACGTCAATTCAATTTTTTTTCAATTCAACTCAGTACCCTAATATTAGTAAATGAATACCATGTGGTAGAATGTTATCAGAATGTTAATGAATGACGACCTCATTAGAATTTTAATAAAGTACGTCATCATCAGAATTTTAATGAATGACGTCATCGTCTAAACGTTACTTAATGGCGCCATCATCATAATTTTTAAGGAATGGCGTCGTCATCGTCAGAATTTTAATGAATTACGTTATCACCAGGATTTTAAATGATGACGCCCTCATAATAATTCTAATGGATGACGTCATCATCTACATTTTAATGGATGACGCTATTATAATTTTAATGAATGATGTTATCGTCAGAATTTTAACGAATCGGGCGGCGACATCATGAATGACGTAATCATAGGGTGAAAACACCCTGAATGCTTATTGCAGACGCTTTAATATCCACTCTGCGTACAACTACAAGGTGAGGCATAAGTCTGTTTTTGGATCATATGTTCTTACCCATATGTACCACTAATATTACAATTCGATTCATATCTCATCACTTTCAGTCCATAAATTATATAGTATCTTTGTTTGTTGTTTGATCCGAAACAGACTTATGCCTCACCTCTTTCTTCTACCTCTTTCTTCTGCCTCACCTCTTTCTCACCCCTTTCTTCTACATCACAATGGTAGTTTTCTTCGTTCGATGATGAAATAATTTACTTTTATTGGTTGGGACGAAGCAAATTTGTACCGTGAAGTTTAGATTTATCAAAAAAAATCAAAATGTGTTCTACAGAATGTAGATTTGCGAAACGAAGTATGTATGCGCAAGGTGTAGCAATAAGCGTCTTTTCTCAGCCTCTTCCAATGTGGGAAAGTTCAGCACGCTCTTCTCTTGTTTTCCCGAGGGAATTTCGGTCTACTCTCCTTTTTCGGTGTGTTTACGATTCTATTCATTTATGGCATTACGGTTGAAAAATCGATCCCCATTTTCAGCGCTCCTGACGCAGGGACTTAGCGCTTCGTTCCTATAGGTCCGTTCCAGCCGGGGGGATAATGGCGCTTCTCATATGCGACGAAATTATTTTTGCTTTCCACGTAAATAAAGTTAACCATGGTAACATATTGAAGGAAGCCCGTTGGATCCAGCCCCCATGGTTGAAAACGTGTTCCGATCATGCAAGGGCGAGAGCCACCATTATTTCGCTGAAGGGAGAAACCGTAATTGCGAGGCCTTTGCATTGGCCAACCAACCCCAGAACAAGTAGATTTTTCAGAAAATTGAGATTCAACGCATCCTATGGCTGCCTACCTTGGCTCCTTTTTTTGGTACCCAGGGGTGATACAATTCTGCGACATCCCCCCTCCACCACCACCTCGTTTGATTTCAAAAATGGGGGTTCAATGCATGTCATTTTATGAATTCTATTCAATTATAATTCTGAAATTATAATTTTGTATATACTAAAAAATATAATAATAATCTCGACGGACGTTGGAAATTTTAGGATTATCGTTTTCGTAGTATTTGTAAAATGTTATTTTTTGTGTGGAAAATCTCGCCAATATTCTTGGAAAATATCGCGAACTTTCGGAAAAATGGACAGCTTTTTGGGGAAATAGCCAAATTTTGTGAAAATGCAGAAAAATTCTTATTTATTGCAAATCTTATAATTTTTACAAAAATTTGGCCTACATGTTCTGTAAGGATTTTTAATTCTTGGAACATTGTACAAATATTGTGACAAATTTCGGCATTTTCTTTGACAATTTCGCTGTTTTAATATTAAAATACAAAATGTTGTTCAAATGTCGCAAATGCTGTGTGGAAAATCTCGCAGACCTTCGAAAAAAATTTCAAAATTTTAGAGAGTTTTGCAGTTTTAGGAAAAATTTCCAAATTCTATAAAATCGTCTAATCTTTCCAAAAATGTGCTATCTTTTGGAAAGTTTTTGAATTGTTGTAAAATTGTACAAATTTTTTTAAAAATTCGTCGTTTTCTTTGAAAATTTTACATTTTTTAATTTTAAAAGTTCTTCAAATATCACAGATTAAAATCTCGCAAACTTTCGGGAAAAAATGACAGGTTTTGAAAATATCCAAAAGTTCTTACTTTTTCAAAAATGTAGCATGTTTTGGAAAGATTATCAATTCTTGCTAAATTTTACAAATTTTGTGAAAAATTTCGCCAATTTTTTTGTCCTAACCCTAGAACTTGCAAAAATACGACCGACTGCATAGTTAGGATGAACCACACGGCAATGTTTGAGGAAAGGCAAGAAAGGAATGTTTACTTTATTCTAGCAAACATCATCGCCTGAAAAAAATGAACATAAAGGATGTACTGTGTTGCAGACGAACCTCGTTAAAACGAATCTCAAGGGACGTCAATTTTTTCCCTTTTAAACCGTATAACTCGTATTATTAGACGTCAGACAAAACATGACTTCAACAATAAGAACTAATATTTTCATCGCAGTTTGGATGATATAATACCCCACATACATGAATGGGAAGGTGCTGCTTATTTCATCAAGAAATTTTTCGTTATAACGTACCTTTTTACCATATTGTATACAGTTCGTTTTATTAAACGTAACATTGCGCGAATGCTTACAACATTTGTAATTCATTTAAACTGAGTTAGAGTAGCCTATAATGTACCTTTCAATTTTTTACCCTATGTTTTTCACATAGAAATAATGTACGTCTTCACTCGACTCCCTGAGTCTGCATAAGGGGTTACAGCAGCTACAGAGTTTCGGATGTCCCAAAAAATGTCCCAAAAAAGTGCGTCTGAACAAAATGACGTCATCATTAAAATTTTAATGAATGACGTTATTATCAACATTTTAGGGAGTGACGTCATCATTTGATTTTAACAAATAACGACATCATTAGAATTTTAATGAACGACGTCATCGTCAGAGTTTTAATGAATAACGACAACATTATAATTTGAATGAATGACGCTATTATCAAAAATTTAGTGAGTGAAGTCATCATTAGAATTTTAATGAATGACATTATCATCAGAAATTATGTGAGCGACGTCATCACCAGAATTCCAGTTTGTTACGGCATTATCAGAATTTTAATGAATGACGTCATCATGCACTTGTCTGCACGGACATTTCATTCACAAAGTACACACATTTAACGCATCAATTAGTTTGTTTGTTGATTGTTAAGCAAATACTATCTTACTTTTACCCTCCTTCATCCCTAGAGACTTCCCACAATTGTTAGTATGAAAAACAGCCGCTAGGTGCCAATTTTGCGCTGAGTTATACAGCATAATTAATATGGAAATTAAACTGCGCATCTGGACTTCTACGGGAAATCGGAAGATGTTTACCAAAAACTCTTCTATTTTCCAACATTTTAGTTGATGGAGAACGCCAAAAGACAATAAAAATTGAAGAGATAATTAAGTGAAACTTGCTAACCTACTGTTGCCATAGCTGCTCCGATCATGAGTAAACAAATGCCGGCCAGAAGGGCTTTGCAAGCATGCCAGAGGCACCTTCCGGTGACCTTGCCTCGAACGGTCTGGATATTCCATTGTGGAATGGGTCTTGATTTTCGGGGTCTGAGGAACGACAATCCGCTGCCCTGGATTCGTGTTCCAATGAGGGCACCACTGTACATCACTGTGCTGCATAAGCAAGCGCTGAAAAGAACAAAAATCAAGTCATGAGTACATGTTCTCGGTACCTTAATTGTTGATACGTTATACTACTATCTTGAAATATTGGCCAATTAATGGCCGGTTGGCATGCGTGGTGTGATCGGGACACGTGACACATGACGTAATGTGTAGATTATTTGTACATAAAAATACGTCTTTCTCCGAAGTAAGGTCCCAAAAAAAATGATCCAAAAATGGAAAGTGCGCCTATGCAGAATAAAAATGTTGACGATGAAGTCATTCATTAAAATTCTGATGAGGACGACATTCTTAAACATTCTGATGAAGGCGACATTAATTAAAACTCTAACGATGACGACATTCGTTAACAATTTTTATGATGACGGCAATAATTAAAATTAAGATGATAACGGAGTTCGTTAGGATTCTTTTGATGATTACGGGGTTCGAAAGGTTCTTTTGATGACGGCATTCATTAAAATTATGACGATGACGTCATCCATAACAATTTTGATGATGACGTCATTCAGAGAAATTTTGATAATGACGTCATTTATTAAAAGTCTGATAACGACGACATCTGTCAAAATCTGATAATGACGACATCTGTTAAAATCTGATGATGACGTACATCATCAGAATTTTAATGAATGACGTCACCATTTACAATGCAGTCCAAAACGTTGTTATACGTTAAAAAAAAACGCCACATATAGCACATTTTCAGTATGTTCCGATGTTGTTTTAAAATTGATATTTACGTCATTCCATCCAATGTTTTGCGAGAAATGACGTATTTAGGGTTACGTGAATAAATACGCCACCTATAGACAATGTTTCGAAAATCGGTCGGGATGGTTTGATTATTACTTGGAATACGCAGGAAACATTTTTTTAAAGTTTTAAACATCAAGACATTTTTATTTGTTCTCATTATGTCGCGAACATTGAAACACGATGTTATCAAGACTTCCATGGCGTCATTTTCAGGATTATTGACGTCATCGACAAGGTTCGTCGATGACGTCACCCGCGTACGGTACATGCTAATAGCAGCGGCGATGTTTACGTTTCTTCAGCATGTTATTAAATTTGCAGAAGCCCGAAGCGTTATCTTGCTCGGTGGACACGAGCACCGGTCATTTGCCATTGCCGCCTTTGTGAATGACCAGCTGGAGACCATTTGCTAAGTGGTCACTAATAGGCAGCACGCGCTAAGGGAATTGCACGGGGGAATGACAGGAAACAAGATGGCGTATTGTCGGCGCGTAGCGATTAAGTATGGGTGTACTGTAAAACTCGACTTGAAGCGATTGCAGTAAAAGTCAAAAATTAGGCGGTCGATTTAAACCATTTAATCCGTAGATTAACTTAATCTGAAAATGTTATTGCCCCTTGAAAAATTAAGTCGGGCAATCACTGCTAACAAGAAAGTCTTGCATGTTTGCCAACTTTAGGATGAATGCGGATTAACTTCTAAGTTTCTAAGGTGACCGAGTGGTTAGTAGTAAACGCGGGATCGATTCCCGTGACGGCTATCTCGACTGTGGTTTTTCATGGTTTACCACAGTCTCCCCAGGCGAATGCTGGGATAGTTCCTATCAGTTCCTGTCAGGGTGTGGGCTGCACACGGGCGCCGAGGTTAAGGGGAGCGCCAAAAAGTTTTTAAAAAATTAGGGCATTTTCGATGTAAATTTGCCAAAATTTTGCGACAATTCATTATACCTCATTATCTGTCCATTGTCACTCATTTGCTAATTTTGTTTAAAGCATGTGCTGATTTTATTTAGAAAATTGCGATTTCACCCCCCCCCCCCTCCCCCGCCACCCCCAAAAATTGCTTTTTTTAAATTGAGACTTGTATTTTAAAATTTCCGACTTATTTTTCTAACATTTGCGAATTTTATATCTAAATCCTCCTCCTCGTTTAGGTTAGGTTCTTCCCCAGCCACGTACAGCGATGTATTTCGCTATTGTTGCCGTTCCCATGCCCGGTTAATGAGTAGGGTTAACCAGGTGATTTCCGGTTCGTTGTCTGTTAAAAAAAACCGACAAGACGATTGATATCTACTGCCGAAGTAGCATTGGCTCCGGTCTATGACACCAATGGGCGCTGCGCCCATGCTTGATGATGATGATGATGATGATGATGATATCAAAAGCTTCAGTTTCTTTTCTATTAATGGTATGCATATGGAAACCCATCCAGGAAACGTAACCTGCAAACTAAAACATGGTGCCCGAAACTGGAAACCGGGTTTCCGAAACTAGAAAACGTTTTTTTGAAAGTGGGTAAACACCTAGTTGGGAGTTACCAGTTACGGTAACCGAGTTTAATCTAGTTCATGAAAAAAGCATCTCAGTTTCAGAAACTCTTCAAGTTTCCGTTTCCCGAGTGTGTTCATACCACACGAAACACCATGCAGATGAAAACACACCGAGGAAACGCACACCGTAAAATGAAACCTGGTTTCCGAAACTCGGAAATGATTTTCCGTAAGCGGGTAACAATTACCGAATTGGGAGTTTCCAGTTACGAAAAACCAAGTTTCAGTTTAAGTTTCATCGGTGTATTCCTACCTTACGAGGCACCACGACCGGTTTGCAGCATTTTACTAAAAAAAATATCAACTTCGGCAAACGTTGGTTCGGTTGATTTTAAAAATTAGAGAGAATCCCATTTTTTTTAGCTCCGAAAGCAGGAGTTTAGTGTAGTTCCATGGCTGATTGTTTGGAGGATTCTCTGGCTGAACAACATCTGATTGTAATCAATGCACGGGGTCCAAAGGTCTTTGTCGAACAATCGATAGAACGAAGTGGGGGAGGGACTGCGAGAGGAAACAAAACAATATTGCAGGTTTGGAGAAGTAGGTCAACAGGATGCAAGTGCCGACATGTTAATCCACGGAATATTGCCCGAATATCGGTTAACGACCTAAAGGGCTTGGATTAAGCATCATGGCGCCCACGCAACTTCCTTTTTGAGTGTTGGGAAAGTGGCTTCGGTTTTATATAGGTCACGGGTTAATTTTTGGGGCGATTAGGAATTGTCGGAACTATTTTTTTCAGAAAAAAGTACTTTCAAAATACAGTTATGGTGGAACCTATGGTAGAACTCGTTGTGTACGAAATTCTGCTTCTACCAACTCGTTTCCAGTCCCCGTCCTTGGGTATGGACGAATAATGTTCATTTCTTCGGCTAAGACTAATTCCGAATTTGGATGATGTAAATTTTCGGCTGAGAAGAATTCAGAATTCGGATAATGGAAATTTTCCGCTATGACTTATATTCCGAATTTGGATTATGTAAATTTTTG
This sequence comes from Megaphyllum sjaelandicum, assembly GCA_034698745.1. Lineage (NCBI taxonomy): Eukaryota > Metazoa > Arthropoda > Diplopoda > Julida > Julidae > Megaphyllum > Megaphyllum sjaelandicum. Next base: position 17,020 of record JAQGBX010000215.1, on the reverse strand, counting down.
TCTTAGACGAATTCCGAATTCGAATGATGTACATTTTCGGCTTAGACGATCGACGAATTCCGAATTCAAATGATGTACATTTTCGGTTAAGACGTTGAATTTCGAATTTGGATGATGTAAATTTTTGGCTATGACTAATTCCGAATTTGGATGATGTAAATTTTCAGCTAAGAAGAATTCCGAATTCGAATAATGGAAATTTTCGGCTAGACGTTGAATTTCGAATTCGGGTTTTGTATATTTTTGTCTAAGACGAATTCCGAGTTCGACGATGTACATTTTCCAATGATGTAAATTTTTGGCTAAAGCTAATTCCGAATTTGGATGATGTAAAATTTTGGCTAAGAAGAATTCCGAAATCGGATAATGGAAATTTTCGGCTAAGACGTTGAATTTTGAATTCGGATTATAGAAATTTTTGTCTAAGACTAATTCCGAATTCGGATAATGTACATTTTCGGCTAAGACGTTGAATTCCGAATTCGGATAATGTAAATTTTCGGCTATGACCAATCCCGAATTCGGATTATGTAAGTTTTTGTCTAAGACGAATTCCAAATTCGAATGATGTACATTTTCGGCTAAGACGTTGAATTTCGAATTCGGATAATTTAAATTTTTGGCTAAGACAGATTTCGAATTCTGATGATGTCAATTTTCGGCTAAGAAGAATTCCGAATTCGGATAATGGAAATTATCAGATTCGGCATGAGCCGGATTGAAGATTCGGCTCAACCATGATCGTACATTAGAAAGCACTTTGCAGGCATGGTTTTTGTGCCTTCAATACTCGTATCCAAAACCTAGATTTGCACCCAGGTTTTATCATCGGAGATAAAATTCATATAACTAACAATGTGCGTTTTAAGCAATTTAAGCTGACCTAGCACTTCGATGCGAGCATCATCTAGAAATTTGACAGCGTCGAATATGTGTTGTCAAAAATGGTGTAATAATAGCGTAATGGCATTATGACAAGATTATGAGCAAAATAACTGCCGGTTTTAGGGCTGAACGTTTGTTTGCAGAGTTGCTTATTTAATCTGCTACCACTTTAAGAAATGAGGGCATCTCGCAGTTAGCCTATTTCAAGTAGAAAATATTTAGGGAATTTCTTGAAATACGAATTTTCATGTGTAATTAAATTTTCCATAATGTGAATATGCAATTCATAGGAAGGAAAAATTATTGAAAATATTGTTGGGTAATTTATGGCGACTCACATATCTGAATTTATTCAAATAATTCATTCCAATAATGTAAATTCGAGCTCGTATCAGGGTCAAGGGTTAAACTATTTTTCCACATAATTTCCCAATTTACCCAAGCATTTTTGGGAAAATTTCCAATAACATTGTATTTTCACTCGGAATTATAAAGCCATCTAATGTGAAGAACTAAATACGATGAAACATCGTTAAGAAAAACTCGCTTTATACGAATTTCTGTAATGTAAAAAATGTAATGGTATACTCGATAAAAATTGCATCACCTTCCATTTTTAGACTTATGGCAGGATTTCATCCAAACTTCGAAGAAACTGCAGTTCATGGCTTCAATATGACTTTAACGACAAGTTGAAGTCATGTTTTGCTTGACGTCTGATATTACGAAGTAGTACAGTTTAAAACTATCGTCCCAGAAATTCGTCTTTACGAAGTTCCGCTATACGTTTTTTTTAACAAATGCCATTTTGGTACGGTTTTAGCCATATTTCCAATGGCCACTGAAGATCGTATCAACTTAAAAGCAAAACCACCTTTTTTGGCCAACTGCAAAACGAATTGTAACTGTGGTAAATGAAGCAAGTTTGTTGCAAGACCAGTCATAAAAGACCAGGATAAAAGATTGCTTTCATAAAGTGCGTTTGGATATACTCGATACGTTCTCTCAATTTTTAATAAAATCTTACATTTCACTGCAAGGGGCCTTGTTTTCAAAGGAAATTCAATATTAAAAGGTGGTAAATATTGTATTAAAAATAACTGCATTTTACAAGAAAGGAAATCTGCGAAAGACTATTAGAGCAATATACACTGTACATTATATATTTGATGTTTTTGACTGGTTGCCAAAGTCAAAGATATATAAAATTAATTTATTGGTTATTCGAGAAAAGCCCTTTTTCCAGTCTTTTTGACGGTATTTCCATAATTACAGATTCTTCTTAGTGTGGTTACTTGCAATGACATTGTGGTGGGTTTTCTTTTGGTTTTTTGTCTGACTGGGAGAATTTGGCAGAGACCCAGTAATAACATTCCCTTTTAATAGAAAGAATAATTGGAGCATGCTCTACAATTTCAGATACAATTGAAAATGGCATTATCTCTAGTGAAAAAGGAAGTAGATCAAAAGCATATATAGGCTTTGTTTGTACCTACATAAGTTGCATGTGTGCAATGTATATGTCTTTTAAAAGTACATGTGGCAATAATGATGAAAAATAATGAGAAAAGTTAGTTAAATGTATTTTTAGATTTAAAATATATTTAAAAGTTATTAAAATACGTATAGATTGGACGTTCCAAGTTACTTTCAAATATCGTGAAAATGTATTTCCAAATACATTTTCATAAGTAAATATAAATATATTTTAAATTTTTATTTAAATATATCAAAAAAAATTATCTTCAGGCGGTATTTAATAAGACATTTTACAATAACATTTAAAATAAATGTTCATTTCACTAAACACATGCAATCACAAATTCATTTTGAATTGCCTTATGGTATAAATTTTACAATGTAAAAATATGTATTTTTAAATATTAGACCTGTTAGTACTACTGATCATTATCTTGTTAGCAACTTATCATTCACATACAAGCTTGATTATATTGACAAATAATGATCTGCTTTGATCTTCGAAATTGACTGAAATTGTACATGTACTGTATATGAAGAAATGATTTAAAAAATCATTTTGTAAATCATAGCTGTAAATATTAAATGTTGCAGCAATTTTTATTAGCATATAATTTTAATATATTTTATCACATATTTATTTGTGATAAGGTTTACTAAATGTTTTGCAATAAGTTATAGTCAAAACCTGTTTGCAAATACATTTTTTGTAATCTTTGTAAATATACTTAAAATTTGTAGTGCTGCAATGCTATAAGTTATCTTATAAAATATATTTTATAAAACATATAAAGAAACATAAATTGCTAAAATTTATTTTTACGACATGTATCACAATGTATTTTTATTTAGATGTTGTAACTACATGAAGTTCCCTAAATATGTAGTACTTTCATAAGTTACTCGATGGAAATAACTGACTCATGTGGCGTTTTGTCAAATATTTGACCACTGAGCTAACATGAAATTTACATCATTGCTTGAATTTGTTAAACAACATACATGCAATTTGTACTATTTTTGGAATGCTTATTTATTAATACAATTGTACAGTTTGCATTACTGCTTTCTTAAATTTTGAATTTGACATCCATATCGGTGTTTTGTCTTTATCACGAGCTACAGACATACTTTACCATGTTTAATCATATTGATCCAGATGTGGACAATTGCAGATTTGGTTTTATTTGAAACATTGTATGCCATATACTGTAGAGTATCAGACATGTCTTGCAGTATATAATTTTTCCACCAAGGATATGGCACACTATTTGTATGTCAACATTGTCTGACGATGGTATTGGATAATCCACGATCCGTAAATGGTAAAGTTCATCATTGACGGCTTCGTACGATAGTGATCGAACTTATCTTTTACACGTAGTCTGCCTCGTATGCACGTAGCCTTTTTTTTTCCATGAACCTCACTATAGAAACGTTTTGAGTCAGTGACCTTGACAAATGTTGGAAAAACAACGCTCTCAATCGATACGCCCTTGTGCAGTTGAATGTTTGATTTGCTGGATTTTAAGGTTTAGGTTTACCAAGATTTAGTATCTACTATTGGATTGAAACCAACCAGCCGAAGCACATTTTTTTTGGGTTTTATTTAACCGGATCCTAAAGCTGAAACCGGTAATGCCGACAATTTAATCAGCCCATAATTGTTTTACAATATATAATGGTCATACCGGTAATACACAATTTAAAGGGTTATAACGAGAATGCGACAAAAATTCCCAAATTTAAAGTTACATTGTTGGACGTAATACCATTAATACATTATATTAAGCCTACATCGTTTTTGAACTTGTTACAAAATCACCCACAAACCAATGAAAACACCTCGAGATACATAAAAACGTTTCGTTAGATATGTTTTAAAGAAAATGTATGTTATATATGGGTAACTAATCGCGATGCAAATGCATTTTTAAAAAAAATATTCAACGATGCTATATGAAAAATTACATTTTTAAAAATTTTGCAAAAATTGTATTTGCAAATATGTTTTGATCATACGCTATGCAAATGCATTTACCAACAAATTTAAAATATATTTCAAAACGTATATTCATTGTTAAATCGCAAAATAGAAACAGTAAGATAATACGCGATGGATTTAAAAAAAATAAATACCGTAGTACTTTGAAAAAGTATTTTAAATGTTATTAAAATATTAAATATTATTATTATTATTAAAATATGCAAGCTTAATAAAAATATAATAAGTTTACATTTATTTATCAAAGTATATTTAAAAATACACCCTCGATATTTGGAGATAACTCGGATGTTCCAATCCTTACGAATTTTGAATAACTCGTAAATGTATTTTCAAGTTAAAAATGCATTTTCACAAATATTTCTAAAGGTTTATTTTTGATGTGAGTCTAAATTACGCCTTGTAATTTTTTTCCTATTTCGTAAGATGTTAAACATGTTTTAAAAAATTGCTTTTTTGGAATGTAGATTGTTTCTTTTCTCAATTAATATGGTTCACTGAAATTTCTTGAAATATGTGGCTTGTGTTTACTCAAATTTCTAGTTTTGATAGAAAATTCTAAAATATACATTTCGCGTTATAACAAGCTGTCATGATTTTCGTTAGGTGTACTTCCATTGTTTGTTTTCATTAGTGACAGACAGATAAAAAAATATTGAATGATTTGAAAGTTAACAAGATTTTAAAGGGCGACTTATTTACCTTAGTGAATGATGATGGCCCTATTTTGCAGTATCAATCCCATTTAATGTATAATTTCACATATGGATCAGACATTTCGATTTCCATACATGAACAGTTATACACATACAGTACATGGCCGATTTCAGATCTCAAATAATATTTTACTGTAAATGCAGAGCTTATGACAGTGAATCATCGTCGCAGGTGTCTCGTCGATTCACAAATAAATGTATTTTTCGTTTCTTTTTTAAGTGAAAATCCACACATGTTCACTTAAAATTAATTTTAAGATATTTTAAAATATCTTTTTTTTTCTACAACTACATTCTTAAAAAAAGTATCTGGCGAGGTTCGGCGTGTGCGGAATCTATCGGAAAAATACCATGACTTTGGGTATAAAAGACCATTCCTCACACGCATATATATTTTTTTGAAATAAGCGTACTATTTTCGGGATTTCAAGCGTTGCAATAATTATACATGAACTAAATTTTGTAATTTCACATTCTTAAAAAAAATATAGGCCTACCCGACCAGGATCGGCGTGTGAGAACTCAGCCGGAGAAATGCCTTGACTTTAGGTATAAAAGACCATTCCTCATTTTTCTCAAACAGCGCAATAATTAGTAGATTTCAAACGTCGTAATAATTATACATGAAATAAATTTGTATATATTCACATTCTTTAAAAAATTACATGGCAAGGATCGGCATTTGGGGAATCTGCTTCAGAAATACATTTCCTTTAGTTTTAAAAGACCATTCCTCACACGCGTACATCAATATATCGCAAAAGCGCACTATTTACGAAATTTCTAGCGTCACAGGTACGGACTTTTACGACCCTGTCGACGTACAAAACGGATTTTTCACAACCCGCCATTGGACGAAGGAGGAGACCGAAAATTTGGCTCACCTGAACGCTGAGGCCCTCGCGTCTTCGCCCGCATCATCACGGATTTCGACGGGAGAGATCAGGACGGAGAACAACGAAAAACCAAAAACCAAAAAAAAATTGAACAAAAAAAGAAAACGTTCCAAAAATTGGCACGGCGCAAGCGGAACGGCCACGCTTGCCTGTTGCTCAGTGGTTCGGAGGTATCGTCAGCGCCGAAAATGCGCCATCCTCGGACTCCATCTTCGAGACTGTCTCTCAAGGCAGCATAATCCACGAGAAAGAGATTAGCGAAGATTAAGAGATTAGAACGGAGTTCGGCAGATAATCCAGGGGAGCAGCGGCTGCATCCTCCAGCGACGAGGATGCTGATGAAGGATGCTGATGGAGGATGCTGATGGAGGATGCTGAGGTATGCGCAATGGAGGCTGCGACGTAGTGCAGATCGACGCCGTTGCCCCTGATGGCGACGACGATCGATCGGCGACGTACAGGGCGCCCCCTCCCTGCTCGATTTCCCCGCATGGTTGATACCTGAATTTCATAGGCCGACACTGGAGGCAGCACGGACGCTCTGGAAACTGGAAGTAGGGCGGGGACCTTTCGAAACAAGCCACTAGCCAGACTAGCGTCTGTGTTCTTTGACATTTCGGAGACTACTTTACCAGAGAATCTTAGCATGTCTTTTGCTTCAGAAAGCCACATCAGAAAAAAAAAGCTTTCGAAATATATTTCCAGAAATAAATTTCCCGCAATATGAATATTTCTGAAAATGCATTTCCGGGAAATGTGTTTTTTTTTAGCTTTAAAATACGTTTGCGAGTTGTTGAAAATATGTTTACATTGGAACGTCCGAGTTTTTCCATTTATCGCGCATATGTTATCTTAAATATATTTTGATAAACAAACGTCAACCTATTTTAAAATAGATTTATGAAATCCTCGAAATATGCTAATAAGATCGTATTTAATGTTTAATAACATTGAAATTAAACAACATTTCCAACGTACTAGTCAAATGTTTTTAAAAAATCATCGCGCATTATCTTACGGTAGATATTTTGCAAAGCAACAATATTAAGCGTTATATGTATTTGTGACGCAGTTTTATAGATGCAGATCTGTAATATATTTTAAAGAGGATTTTGTTTCTCTCCATTTTTTCGTTATTTTCATTATTGAATTCATGAATAATACATTTTCATAATAATACATAAGAAATATATTTTACAAAGCGTTTCGAGAAACATAAATTTAAAATATATTTTATAGAAATTTTGCATACCAGAATTATGATTTAACATTTATCTTTAATGTACTTGTAGATGTGGGTACATTAAGCAATGATATTTTTTTTATTTTCGAAACGTTTTCAAGACTGGTATCTTTGTGTGAAAATTAATACCTTAGAAATTAGCGGCCTTCCAATAATGATTGCGAGATGGAAAGTACTTTTTGAATCACCCCATCCTTGTTCTGATGCCCTACTTTAAGGGGATGATAATGCGAAATTTCCCCGCTTGAAGCAGACTCTGTGGCGTGGGTATCTCCGAAATCCATTCCGTGAGCAAGAATATGATTTATACATGTACGAGCTCATATATTTGGATTGAAGAAATGCGAATTTTTCTGCTGTTTTGGTGCGATTTTGGACTTTTACCATTTTATAAATGAAGAAAAGAAATATATTTTTTTATTTTCGTGCTGTATATTGCAATATGCGATTCTTTCTTGTTAGTTTAAACTTTGCAGAATTTTTCATTGGCTAGGATTCATAAACAAGTATCCTGAGCAACAAAAATCGAAAAATTGGTATTATTTATTTTCAATGTTTTGATAATTTTCGTTTCTGTAGAGTTCAACAATGAATCGTTTTGAATGCGATTAAACGATGGAATAATCTTCCTAAAAATATAGTTCAGATTTGCTACAAATTCAATTTAACAATGATGCATAAAGTCGATCGCAACTGACGTAGGAGCATTCTCCTGAAAATGAGCGAGACCATTGAAATGACATTTATTTGCTGACTGTAGGGTACTGAGTTGAATTAAATTGAATATAATTTCATAAATTAACACTTTCATAAATAGGGAAATTCTACAGTGGTACTTCGTCACATTCAGTATTCCAAAACTTAGTCAATTTAAGTTTGTAAAGTAACAATTAAACTCCATAAAAGTTTGTTTTATTAAAAAAAACATGTTGCGACGCAACATACGTCTTCTGCGATATACGGCCATCTCTCCTAACCAAGTTTGCAAATGGTTGTAGGAGAGATGGCCATATCACTGCAGTAACACCTGAAGAAGACGTTTGTTGCGTCAAAACGTAGCATTTTTTTTAGTAAAATGAACTTTTGAGTAAAACTTTTATGGTTGCTGTATTTTATGGCGTTTAATTGTTAGTGCAATTCCAACAACTAGATGAAGCTCATAAATTGAACACGAATCTGACCTTCAGTCAAATATTATGACCAATTTTTGCATAGACATTTGCAGCTGATGTTTTTTGACGTCATCCATCCTGACTATCGTTTTCAGTTATTATTAATGATTAAGAGTTGTAAATCAACAATTGTACTAATGTGCTCTGCAAATCCATTTTTTGGTTTGAAATGTCATACCGAGTAATCCGAAATAAGCAAATAACGAGATTTTCATTTGATTTTCGTTGTTTTAGATAAAATGGTACTTATGTGTTTTGCGTGACTAGTTAAAGCGCATCCATGCGACGACAAGGAAGATAGAAATTGGAAGTGAATCATGTGAACTATAAACATGCGATATAAACTGAAATGGCACTGTGGTAATGGCGACAAGGAGAGTGGAAATTGGAATATAATCATGCGAACTATAAACACAGTATACTGTCAGCCTCTGATACTGTGCTATAAACATGTGATATGGGATAAACATGCAGCAATCCACGTGAATGAGTTCTTCTCCTTGTCGTCGCATAGTGGAGCTTTAACTAGTCACGCAAAACACACAAGTACCGATAAAACTTATATGAAAATTATTTTAATTTTTGCCCAGATCTTCAGGGAATGTGCTGCTCAATTTGGAATCATCATAGAGCTGTCCTCGCCCAGGATTTGGAAATGGTACTATGTTTGCCAGATTTGTTGGCAACGAGAACCAAACATGTCTCGTTGGACCAGAGTCAAGGTGAGGGTCTCTTTTCATATACATGTACTCCCATGCTAAACCATTGTTTTCAATAATTCAGAAGTTTTCACTTCCTCGCTACCACGCAGAATTGTGAAAATAACGAATCGGTGCATGTTTGTAAGACATATTTTATATATTCAACTATCAAAAAAAAAGCATAACTAAAATCAAGAATTGCAATACGAATTACGAATTTCCCTTTGATGGCACATAGTCCTTGGGCCTAAAGAAATGAGACAAGAATGAGACCAACATTAGCCCTCTATTGAAACAAAAAGGTGAGCAAATTAAGTTATTCATACCAGTCAAAGATCCTTGGAAATTTGTCTATTTCATCCTGCTGGAATTCCGGGAGCGTTTTGGGCACTGGACGCAGCTGTCGAATTTGAGCAGAGATGTTTTTAAGGATTTCCGGTGGCACTTTCTGTGATAAAACAGATATCAGTAACTGGATTAAGGATTAATACAAATCTAACTTTCTAGAACATAAAAATGCTCACATCATTAGGGTAGATGTGTAATCGAGCCATGCAAGGATGACGCTGCAGAGTATGGCCAATCTTGCGATACACAGCCTTCTGGAAAATCTGAAATGAAAGAACAAAATATGAGTTAACAGAAGTTATAATATAGAAAAGCAAATGGTTGCCACTATACGGGAAATTGTGGCATCGTAGTCTCTTTCAAATGACAAAATCTCAATTCATCATCCTAGTACAGGCTTACCAGAGTTGGTTTCTTGGCATGCAGCTCCCATGCTAGCGTCCACGAAGCACCGCCTGGGTACCTGAGAATAAAAGTGATAATAACCGTTACCACCACAAATACTGTAAAGTTTCATGGAAATCCATGCAAATAAACCTACCCAGTGTGGTGAAAGTAGACTCTATCCATCCATTCGTTATTAGGCAAGGCAATATCTCTTGCATTGATCACAACAACTTGATCGCCTAAGTCACCTAATAAAATACAATAGTAATGTTGATGATGTTGATGACTCAAGGGCTTAAGATTAGTTGTTTTTTAAAAAATATTCAACCCTCATTAACAAAAAATTTCAATTCTGCATGCATGCAATATTGCTTGCCAATAAATTTGCACATGCCATAAAGTAGATAGCTTTTTAAATAAACATTTGCGAAAACACTACGTTTCGACGCACCTTTCGTCTTCTTCAGGTGCCATTGTTTCGATATATGATAATATGAAAACCAAGTTTTTAAACAGATGTAGGGGATTTGACTGTAAAGCCGCAGTAACACCTGAAGAAGTATGTATGTAGTGTTGAAGCGTGGTGTTTTTGTGAATAAAACAAAATTTTCTGGTTATGGTATTTTACGGCGTTTAAACACCACTTGATGATAGAAGATGAAGAAACATTCGTGAAGTAAAATGCGAGATACTTTAAAACTACCAGTGCAATATGCCTCTAGTACGTAAAAGCTTGGTTGAGTATACTAGCAGAATTTGTTGTTCTACAGTTGCCAACTTTTGTCAATGGACAATTAGAGAGTATTTTAACTCATTTCCGCCCATCCTTTTTCTCCAAAATCATTCCTTAAACACACAAGCGCATAACACTGATCAAGACTGCAACATTCAACAGTAAGGCCTGTACGTTACAGAGGTTGTTACGTCTTATCCAAATATTACCGAGACTTGGATAACGTACTTAAATGTGCGTAATTGGGCTTGTGTTTTCCCAACAGGTACTTGGCGATCACTTCCGCAGAGTCGTATGGATTTTGCCATTTTGCGTCATACATATACCATATCCTTGCCATCGTATTCCATTGCTGAAAGTATAGAACAATTCATTCGTCATCTAACATTTTAAAATATTTCAACTCTAGTATATGCTCTATATTTAACATCTATAGCATTCCATATCCTATATTTTACCAAACTTGAGAGAGCCTGGAAGCATACAGTAAATACTGTGCATACATAAAGATTTAAGTTGATTAAAAAGTATAGTTTCACCTGCACGCGTTTAAAAGGAGACGTAAATGTGGCCATTTCTACTGTCCAGGATAACAAGTTTTTATCAAAATACAGCGAAAACAACTCTAGAAGTTCATATTTTTAGATGATCGAGGTCGGAGTTCAACCAGTCACACCGGGGCCGAGCTCAAGATCAGCAACACACTACACAGCGATCAGCATCTGTGTCAGCATGCTCTTTCCTCAGCACCGTTCCTGGCATATATCGTTTTAGCAGCCTAATAATTACACCAGAGGTTATTTTTTAATATATTAAAACGCAAGACAATTTTATAGGCTATGGTAACTAAAATCAAGATCTTTCAAAATATTTAATCCAGACTAACTTAACTTTTAAAGTGCAGAAAATGCATTTGTAGGTACCAGCAATGCAGTGATAGAGAGTACCAACATGGCGCCTCCGAGACTTTTAAGTGTTCTATGTTTGAATTACTCAGTTTTTATCATGAAAATAAAACGTTGCTTTATAATGTTTATAATCGTGAGATGGAGTGGTTTTTTAGCATGCCAGAAAGTTATGCTTTTCTCAATAAATTGCCCCTAAATTAACAGTCGCTTTTTTCCAGTCAACGGATTGCTTTCATTTCTACGCAACAGACGGCGATACGAACGCTTTTTCCCACGCTTCTGATTGGCTGGTTCATCAATGACGTCAAAGTACAGTCAAATTCAAATTCTATTTTGGAACAGAACAACCATCATGGACGGCTCGATCATGGAGGTGTAGTTTCATTTTCTCTTACCTGATAATTTTGAAAATGTCAATTTGGAAGAAATGTTGACGTTTTTTTTTATTCATTTCTTGGCAGAAGAATATATCGTCTTGCTTCCTGGTGAACAGGGTGAAATATGAAAACTGCGAAGCGGCTGTAAACTACGTAAAGAGCCAGTTTAGTGTGGACCAAGGGCGGTTATGCATGATTAAATGCAGTGACCGTGACTTTTGCACCGTAAATGAAGGATGCTGCTTTTCGCTCCAAGAAATTTACGTTCGGCTAGGCACTGCGTTGGATTTGTTTCGTAAAAACGCCACCTACCTCGGCAGCGACGACCATCTGATCGCCTTGCAGCTATGCATTGCTGAAGTGAATAAACAGGTTAGTGTTCATGCATGCAGTCGTGGGCATGTACATGTAGTTATTTCATGTGCATGGTGCAGATCAGGATTGACTCTTCTTGGAAGATTCGAGAATAGTAGGCTAACTAGCTTTTACATTCTGCCAAAATTGGCAACGTTTGCAGCGGTTTGCTTGTAGATTTTTAACGTTGGCCTGTTTCAATCTGCACATCCTCAAAATTCTCACCGACCTCGACTTGGGCGCGAACCCTGCTAGTTAGGTCAGAATCGGCAAGGTCCTGCGCACAATTGTAAGCTCTTCCTCATTAGTAGGCTAACATGGTCTGATGAGGAGGGTGGGGTCACATGATATATGGATGAGGAAAATCATAATTTCTACAAACACAAGTAGAACAATCCAGGCCCAAGTGCCATTACAATGTTGGCGACAATGCTAAACCAATTCTTTTCTTTTGCACTCCAATTGCACTTTTAATCCCTTAATTATGTCGTCATCTGCTTCTACTCTTTTTCAGTTTTCTTTTCTTAGCTATTTTTCTATCTATTCCAAATCCTAAGTTTCCTCGTAACTACCAAATCTACTCCTAGGCTGCCCGTTACACATGGCATTAAATGAAGCGGAAAAGAGTAGTTTTGCAATAGCTGTAATACCTGTTGCAAATTCTGTAAAACCGTTCCCAATGCTAAAATGTGTTGACTTTTCTTGCAAATTAACAAACTGTAAACTTTGAAAGTGTTTGAATATGCAAAACAAACGTTTATTTCAAAAGTCTAGCTGCCAGCACAACCATGGCATTTTGTTTAGCCCTCGTGTAGCAGAAATAAGCCAACGTTAAAAATCTAAAACCAACCAACCAACCAATCAAAAATGAAGGGCGTGCAAAAGTCAAGGTAAACATGCATAGGCAACAAACCAAGAATTTTTATTAATTTTAAATTCCTTCCAGAAATGTTAACGGTGAACATAAGGGCAAGCAATTTTTGCAAATGTGTTAAGCAAATCATTATCAAGTTTCATCATAAAGGATATTTACTTTAGAATTGTCCATTTGTTATTCATATAATTACATCTTTCTCTACCAATAACACTGTAAGCACTACAGTTTCCCAGTTTGGGAGGCTATTACTCCACTTCTATGGAATTAACAAATCCCAGAATGCCGTTTTCTGGGTTTTCCAGCCCCTCAGCCGAGGGTTCACACAATGTAGTCCATACCTGCACCACATGATCACCGAGTTCTTGGGACTGTGGCATGATTAACTCTTGTGACAAGGCTGTGGTTGCATCCTCAGATTGCGGCACAAGTATTTCCTGAATAAAAACAGTGGTGGTGTCCTGAGTTTGTGTCACAAACAGTTCTTGAGGCGAAACCATGGTTGTGTCCTGAGTGTGTGCCACAAACAGTTCTTGCGGCAAAACCATGGTTGTATCCTGGGATTGTGGCAAAACTGTGGTTGTATCATGGACCTCTGGCAAAACCGCTGTTACTGCCTTGCCTTGTGCGGCGCTGTGAAAGCGCCACAAGGTGGATTTGTTGGGAAGCTTCAGCAGACGATTCTTTCTAACATAGTTGTAGCCATGAGGTGAGCAGTTGTGCCATAGAAAGTACTGCTGCAGCAAAGTCTTGTTCCAAGCCACCCGCTGCTTGAAAAACGAGTCCATTTGATTCTTTAGAAGCATGGCTGCTATATTTTTGCCCTCGGCAGCCTGTAGAATTTTTTCCACGATTTGCATATATTTGAAGGCTCGTTGCTTCTTGATAGTATTCTCGAGACTCGCGATGATTTGCCCGCACGACTCGATCTTTTTCTTCGACCTCAATATCTGCTGGCTTTGGGCTTTAGCTTTCTTCCGAAAAAAGTTCAGCATGCGATCCTTCCTGAGTTCTCTTCGTCGTATCCAAAGTGCTGTAGGATCACACTTCTCTGGTTCTGTGGAAGTGGCAGAGTTTTTGGTCATCACCACACTTCTAGTTATCTGCCGGAGGGTTACTGGGGCGACGTTGCTCAAAGTGCAATTTGCAATGGTTTCCCTGTCAGTGCAATCTGGTTGCCTTTCAATAGGGGCTTTCTGTTGCATTGTCGGTGTAGGAAATGGCAGAGACTGCTCAATACGTGGCCTTTTCATTGGTGTACTGTGTGCCAGTTGGGAAGGGTCCCTATTCTCGAAAATAGTCGGGATGGCGTCCGGCAGCAAAATGCGGAGCTTCACGCCTGTCCTGTAATCACTAAGCAGGAAGTGACTGCTGCATAACTTGTCCCTGATCATCCAAGGGGCAGCCGTATGGAACGTTGCGAGAAAGAGAATATAAATTTGTTAAAACATTTACATGTACTCTAATAACTGGCAAACTTGGACGTATCTGTGAAATACATGTACAGTACGTATTTGGTATCTATGAAAAATATGAAAAACTATATATGTGAAACATGTTGGATTCTATATGCCATCATAAATAATTAAGGTACAAATTTGGGTTGGATATAGAATCCAGATCATATACAATAGCTAGGCCTTCATGTATGTCCACACTGGAGAAAACATAGAGGAACTTTAATTGTTGCTAGTTGTTTCTGGAAACCTATAATCTTTGTAAACAATTTTTACAGTATACATGTATGTAAAATTAATATACATGAAACAATTTATGTATAATCAACTGACTACAATTTATAAATAAAAAGTTCCTCTATTTCCACCAGTCTGGAAACAGTTTAAGGCCGACCTACTGTTGCTGTTCAAAGTTTCTTAAATTACTTACGTTTCCTTTGGCTCCCAGTTAGCCCTACAAATGTTGCTAAGCCATTTTGCCCTCATTTCTGTTGTGACTGGCAAGTCATGAAACGACACTTTCCCCTTCAACTCCTTATTATTGCTGTGATTTTTACAACTTATAACGCAGCACTTCACCATATTGTTTGCCGAACAGTAGATCTGCAAGAGTCTGCACACAGTGGTCTGCAGCAGACTAGCAGTCGATATGAGGAAAGAAAATTTTTGTGGCACCCATGTATCAAATAGCTTAAATTAAGTGACAACTATGATAAGCCGACGAATATCAAATATGTATATAAATGCTCATTCGACGAAATGACTCGATATTATAACTTACAATTACAGGCTGCGCAAGTCACCTGACCTGGAAAAGTCAGGGAAATTCAACGTATTACTGTTGTCAAATTAATCCAAAATGGCTACAGTTAACTCGAGGCCCATTTGCACTCGTTTTAAAATTTTGCAAAATTATGAACAGTTTCCAAAGACAAACTTACAAAATATTCCACGTTTTCTGGGTACAAATTTGAAAAATTAATTGTCAACATTTTTCGAGGACAGATTTTCAAAATGTTCAACTTTTTCCAAATACATGCAACTTAATTTACAAAACTATATCGTTAAGCAAAATATTGAATATTTTCCTGATGTTTTGATATTCAAACGTTTGAGTTAAGTTTTGTTACGTATGCACATGTTTTGGTGCATAAAAATTTCGTGATGCTTTTATTTCACCTGTCATATATTCAGTATGTGCTCTCAATTTTTTTATCTAACTTTGTGTTTATACTGTATATTCCATTGACTCACTGCATTGATGTTTATTAATATTATTGTCACTTTTTTTCTTGTTTACAGAAAGATGGGAAGTTTGATGTTTTGGCTAGTGATGTGCTTTACCACAAAGATCGTATGACAAATGCCCGCCTGACCAATCAGCCACTTAGTCCAGATGGAAAGGATTCGCCCATCAATGATCTTTATTTCGAGTTTCTTAGTAACACCAATACTATAGATCCGATTGAGGCGTACCACTTAGTACGAAAGTTCTTGGAGGATCCAACTCAGCGAGACACTGTTTTGGGAAGCGTTTCGTTTATGATCTTCGATCTACCTGAAAACCCATTGCAGGTCAGAGAAGCCCGCCAGACTACTATAATTAATAATTTAGTATTTGTTGCCATTATATTTTATGGAAATGTTAAAGGATCATGAGAAAAGTAAATCAATCTGGTGTTTTACTATTTTCCTGTGGATTTCTGGAAACCCCATGAATGATATCAACCGATTAGATTAGTCATCCTACCAATTAATAGGATACATAGGATAATTAACATACTTCTTGAACTTTGATTACAGAAAGCAATGCTGGCATTGTTAATTGCAAAAAGACGAGTTTACAAAGTTTTGGTGGAGACATCTTTGGACGATTCCTTAACCACAGCAGATGCTGGTATAGCTGAAGACAGCAAAATTCAATTTCAAATCGATGAAGCTAGCCTAGAAGACGTCCTTAATGAAGCCATCTCGCCATGTAAAATATCGAAAACGAAATCTGCAACTCAAGTAAGCAAAATGGTGGGGTAGAATTATCTCAGAGTCAGAAAAAACTTTACGTATCAACATCTTGGTACCGGCCACTTAGTTATTAAATAAAATAAAAATATTCTAAAATATCGATCCAAATTGTAGTTTTGATTAAAATAAGCTTTTTGATTATTTGGATTAACCGAAGTTTTTATTACAGTTCCAGAATTGATATTTTAACTGTTAGGTTAATATCAAAAGTTTCCATAATATTATAATTTTAACAACTATTGGAACTTGTTATATTTTCAGGTGTAGAATCAAATGTATTATTTATTAAGTACTAGCTGTGCCCGGCCACGCATTGCTGTGGCTTAGACAAATTCCTCCTGCCCTTCCCCTATCCGTCCCGTATTATCTCTTCCAAGTCCCTATTTCAGTTTCAGCTTCCCCCCCAGGTGTCATCCCTTCCAAGTCCCTATTTCAACTCCCCCCGTATCATCTCTTCCAAGTC